>JAHPZR010029582.1:0-32091 GCA_019787425.1 Platygyra sinensis | reverse complement strand
ACAAACCGGTGTGTTTGTTTTGTTAGCGAGCTTGACCGTCCGTATAACAATAATTCAGTCTTATTCGTTGTAACTTAAATGCAGTATGTTTGCTTGATGCTGTGAAATGTTCTCTTAGGTGTTCATGCGGAAACTGTAGCCGTGTTGCCCTCAGCAACCTGAGCGAATGTTACTGCTGCCAGGAATTGGATGGTTGTAAAGACGCCATGTGCAGCGACATTGTTCTTCAAGACATTCCTGATGGAACAGTTCTCAAGTGCGTTACGCAGCATCCTGGTTTTAATGCGGTCTGTCTTGAGAAATGGAGCCTTCGCATGGCTGCCGAAAGGTTAAAAACCAAAGACAAGAGGAGATACAGACAGACCGGTTCCGAGGAAAGGTGAGATAATTGATCATTTTCAGCGTTTTACTGCAGGTACCTCGTTTTGAGAGGACGACGAATGGTAAAATCACTAAAACGATTTTAGACTCCAAGAGGGAATAGCGCAAAGGCTTTCGAGATCGAATCAAAGTCTCCGAGATCCCAAATTTTCAAGGAATCGTTCGCATCCCCTTCAAACCAACTTCTCAATGTGCCCAACATGTTTCATGATCTTTTGCCCCTTTTGGGTAGATTCGACCAGATCAAATGACTAATTATATTTTATTTTTTCTTGTTCATAGTTACTTACGAAGCATTGCCTACAGGGAATTTTGCCGACTCATTTATGGTGTTCTGGGAAAGAAACGCATTCCTCTTCCTGCGTGCGCTTATGTGTCGATAAGGAAACAATTTCCACTCAATGCAGAGGAAACTTACACTGGTTTTGAACTCGAAGATGATTAAATGAAAATGAACAACTTCTCTACTATAGGTTTATTTCCGTCATGTTCACCTTTTCATATACCTATAACTTCCATGTAATGCACCTATCAGTGTCAAGCCGGCGGGCAGGGGGGGGGGGGGGTTTGAAATTCAGGCATAGAGCTGGGATTTGATCGATCGCTTTGGCCTGGGGGTAGGGCGTTTGAATTATCTTGCTGTCCCGGGAGTAGGGATATTTGAATTTTTTTTTGTGCCTGAGACCGCAGATCATTTCCCGGGGTGGGGAATTTCAGTTATTCTTGACCTCCATTTTTGCCTTGGGGTAGGGAATTTTACAGCATTTTTTTGGAAAATGTCAAATACCTGCCCTATGCCCTGCCTCCCCCCCTGCCGGCTTGACATTGTTAGATGCATAAGTAAGAAATAGATTTAAACCTTTACCCTACATATTATCATGTAAGTGTGGTACTCAATTTTGTGAAATGTTCATTTACTCAAATATAAATTTTGAAGTAACTACTGAAAATTGTCAACATACTGCAGTTGTCTCTCTAGTGTCTATATTCATTGTACATACATGTAGTCAAAATAAATTAGTGGGCCATTTCCCTTGCTTCCTCAGGTATGACCTCTGAAAGTAACTACAATGTACTTCGATTTCATTTTCTTTATTTACTTGTGTGGCAGCAAGCATAATAAAAAATAGTGGAACAACATGCAGTGGCAAAAAATTTTAAACTTGTACCACACACAATAAAAACTATTCAGTAACAAGAAACCATTACAAGAGAATTTGATTGTATTTGACACTGGGTTTTCCCTAGATCACCATCAAAAGACAGTGCAAAAAGTGATCTCTTAATTAAAGACAAATGATTTTGGCAACCCTTATTAAGCCTTATCCTTCTTATTCCTTGGGCAATTCTGGACATTTTTGTGCCCTTTCAAAGGATTTTTACAAAAAGAGCAATAGCGTGGTCTCTTAGGACCATCAGAGGGTGTTTTCTGTTTCTGTTTTTTTCTCTTTCCTTTATTTGATGCTGTGCTTGCAACTGACTGGGTAGGGCCATCTGAAGGGGGGTTTTGCTTTCGTTTCTTTCTTTTCCCTTTATTTGAGGTGGTGGTTTCAACTGGCTGGGTAGGTACTGCAAGAAAAAAGGGAGTAGTTCAGTTAATGGTTATGTAGTTTTTTACGGGGTATACCATCATTGTACTGGGCTGCAGGATACAATATGCTAATATTTCCAGGGGCATATCACACTTTACTATGAACATTTTCTTGTCATTTCCAGTACAAACATTGTCTGACTAATTTACCTGGGGTGGTTGGGGGGACATCTTCTGCAACCATTTTTGCTCTCTTGGTTCTCTTCTCAATAGCCTCTTCTCTTGGTTGTTTCTGAAGCATTGTATTCATAGGTGCAGGGGTCATGTTCTTCAGCTTCCTTGAAGCTTCCTCCAATTCATCTTTGCTTGAACTTAGGTACTCCTGGAAAATTTCCTCCACATATTCTGAAAGAGTAGATATGTACATATATGCTAGATCAATACTAACACTTTTTTGTTTCAGTGTACATCAAAACAGTACAGAATTTCTAATAAACTGTAAATTATTTAACTTTATGAATCCCCCTGAATCAAGACCCCCAACTCCCCCTAAAAAAACAATAACTGCAATAATGAAATGTCATAAACAGAATTGTCAAAAACAACTAAGAGATGCTATACACATACATGCACACATAACTTACAGCACATTGTTGGAAACCACTTACCAAAGTTTGGGTTAATTTTTACACTGCGCACTGTTGCTTCACCATTTTTGAACTTAGGGTAGGATACCCTCACCCGTTCTGTACCATCTCTCTCTTTGCATTTACCTTCCCTTTGAAGGTTGAAATTGAAGTGAAGGGCTGCAAGGATATGCCTAAAAGTGGGGGGAAAGAAGATCATAAAATTATAATCAGCATTTAATTTACTGTTTGGATGTGATTATTTGTTATCAATTTTAAAGTTTTGCGGAGAAGACAATATTGGTCTTGTGAAAGAAAATTATCTTTATTGTAAGCATAAAGCAAGTGCAAAAATGGAGATGCTGCCACTGAATAGTATTCATTTCTATACAGTCTAATATGAATAGATTATGTTTTCCCTTGTGCGTAGGAAACCTATTCTGCTAATCACCATTAGACCAGCACTGTAACCACCAGAAATAGTTATTTACACTGTAAATAATATATTCTTATATAAACATTTCTATTTTTTATCCTGGCTTGTAATTTTATGTTTTTGAGCTTCAGTTTTAAATTCCACATAGCTAATTTCAGTAATGTAGATAGAGGACCACCCTAATAAACCTAGTGTTACATGTGGCTGGTGATACCCTCTGTAAATATTGTTTTACTAATTTTATAATTATCATTATCATTATTAAATTAGTATGATTATTACACTGTGCATGTACCTGCAATACATTCCAACATAGGAATATCCTATCATCTTTGGAGCAAATTGGTTAAGCAGCGAGTGAAACCCCTCTAAACAGCTTGTTTGGGCAAAAGGTGATGCCTGTTTTATTCCCTTCACCAGGCTGTTGTTTGTTAAAGCTGTACACAGTTTTTCATAGGCAACAGAACCTATAGAAACCACACCAAAACACAATATGTCATATTTTTCTCAATCAGGATGTTGAGTAGGACTGCTGTTCCTAAGATTATAGTCAGTTATCAACTTAGTTTCTATAAATCACTTTGTTTGACAGGGTACAAGAATTGGTTAAGTTTCAAGTATCAAGTACTACGGAACACATGCACAAGAGCTGACTGTTTTTCCTTTACGAGTAGCATACCAGCTTGGAGCCATCTTCTTGGATGTATCTCACCATGACCGCACTTATTAAATAGGGGATCATCAAGGGACGAATGCTTGTTGATAATGTGACTCATAAAAGTCTTAAATTTGGCCCAAATAACTCGTCCATCACCACTGAAAGTTGTTGAGGCACTCCAAAAGAGATGGTTTTCGCATGGCTTGATCCAGTCTGCCAAGACCTCACATCCTTTCTCTTTAGACAGCTTGCTCAGCACCTTCCTTATTTCTAAATATGCAGATAACAACAGTTAGCGATAGCACTGATTACAAACTTGGGTGCTGGTACAAGGTAATATTATGTCAATCAGTGTTCATGGCTAAAAAAATCACACCAGATGTTGGTAAAAAAAAATATAATGCTACAATTTATATGTCAAGACTGAACTCCAGCTTTGGACCAGTTCCCAGGGTTCCATGCAGAAAACAAAAGAATAGGACAAGTCTCTCTTCAATTTATGCATGCACAGACTCTACATAAAAAAACAAGAGTTACTTACTCTTCTTTAAATGCCAAATGTCAAAATAGTGAACTATTTTGGTCAGCACTTTCTTCATGTGGCTTGCAATAGAAGTGTGTCGGTCAGAGATAAAGGTTGTTATCGAGATACCACAACCAGCAAATATTCCATACACTGTTTGAATCCCATGAATTCCATGGCTGGACTACTGCCTGCCTGGTTTCTCTAGAGAATATAAAAACAGCTGTTCAAACCCTGTTTAACTGCATTCCTTTAGATGCCATATAGTATTTGTGTTTATTCATCACCCTTCAAGCAGTGTACTAAAACAAAAATACACTCGTTAAATTCAAACCAAACTATTCCCTTAGCCCTGATGGTGTATACTTTTTCTTTTTCCTGACCATATAATTGTCATGATGTAACTTTTGAAATGTGCAAAGTGTCTTTCTGTACAGCTGCCCTGAACCCTAAACCTTACCCCTAACCAATGTCAGATGTTTGTCTAAATTATGAAACCAAATAACATTGAGCACTATATAATTATTTTTTCTTGTGTCAAAACAAATATACATATTACAAACTTACTCACTGTGCTCATCCATAAAATTATATTGCACTGGCTAAAACAATGTAATAATAAAAAACAGTAACAGTATCTATAATTTATGTTGAGTAAACAATGAGTTTTTCCCTACCTGAATGAGAGCAAAGTGAATAATCATTGGCAGTGTACAGCAAAATATTGTATAGGCTCCAAATTTGGCACTGTGGCCCATACTGTCATGTCTTCCATCTCCTGCCACCACAACACCCCCTTGGATAGATTTCACTTTTTCCAGTAAATTAGCCTGGTACTTTTGCCAGTATTTATATATTACTGGGAAGAGTTTACCCTGAAAAGTAGAATGGTGTAATTCAGGTTACGATATGGTTATTAAAAAGCAAAGTAACTGAAATATTAAAAATGGTACTAGGACATTGCGTTGTACAATTTGGTCTGTAATCATACTGGTACATTAAGCGGTTAACAAAATCAGACCACCAAAAAGGGGATTCCAGTTTTTAATCACAACTATGATTACAGACATAATTGGACTGCTGACGCAATGTCCTGTTACCAATATATTAATCTTAAACATTACAAATTCCATTACTGACAATAGTTATTTTTAATATGAAAAATAAAAAATGGAGAAAAGCTTGAAAAATGGCTGAGTTTCATTGAAAGCAGTCACTAAAGAGACAAACCTCAATTTTGCAAAGTTACTTGCTTGAACCGGTTACTATAATGATTGTAAACAACGATATGATTGGTTGATTTGGATGAGAGGAATTAGAATGATTGGCTTGTGTGACTGTCCTGACCAATAACTTCAGGTGTCCAATTACAGCCTACTATCCGATTACACTGTCCAATTACAACTTTGCAGATAAATTAGTGCAAAATACAGCAGTTCATGCACCAATCACATTAGAGGAAATTGTAATTGTAATGTTTAGTCTGGAAATTTCCCGCCAACAGGTTCAGGGATCATAAAGAATTTGTAATGGTCCAAAGTATATGTAATCTCCTTTTAACCACCATTATTACAGTAATATGTGCCTGTAAACTTTTAATTTATTAACAATATTTCTTCATTGTATGTATCTACATGTATATGCACAAGGTTTTTGTTATCCGCTGTTCAGCTGAAGGTGAATGAGACAACAGTGAAACAAAGAATTACAATTGTTATAGCTTACCCTTTGGCATTTAAAGAAGGTGTTCAGAGATACACACCCAAGACCCATGTGGGCAAAGATCCTGAAAAATTTAGAAGCAGAGCCTCCACCTAATAATATGGCCATGCAGAGTAGGAAGTTCCCCGCTGCAATCCCACAATTTGGCATATTTGGCTGGCTGTGCCAAGTGTTGACTGGCTTTGGACATTTTGGGTTGGTACAGGTGCTTGTTATCACTGCCTTTGTTCCAATTTGTTTTGCCTCCACAGAAGGGCTGTCTGCTTTGCAGATGTGGCAAAAGTTAAAAAGAAGCAACAGCTGCGATAAAAACACAATGTGTTTTGGCTCTGTCCTCAAATTACTCCCTGCAGTTGTCAACCTGTAATGGTGATAACAAAATCAAATTAAAAATTAGCCCAAAAATAAGCTCGCTGATTGGTTTAAAATGGGGTTTCTATCCAAACGCAAAACTAGCAGGAGTTGATGGAATAATGATGTCATAACCTAATAGAGTTGACAGTATTGATTATCAAATTAAACAAGTTGATTTCTGTTTTTTTTTGTCCCAGAATTTTCTATAAGAGACAGAAGACATGTTCTATGTGTTTCTAGCCAATCACAGGACGGCATTCGTGATGGAAACACTAACTAGTAGATTTATACTAAATTAAATGAACAATTATATTATGAGCTTGAGATTTCTATCACATCACAGTCGACGATGGCAAAGCCCAAGTCGACTATCATGTGATAGAAATCTAGAGCGAATAGTCTAATTGTGTTAAATTAGTATAAATCTAATAGTCATTCAGACTTTATCTAAATTCATTTTACAGACACCTTGAAAACGTAAAGAAGCGGCTGCCATTTTGTGAACAAGGGCACACGCTAGCACAGCTCAGCTACTCACTTTCCATCACGGAATAGATAGCATAGCCAATCAGCGAATGGCATTCTTGATAGAACACTTACTAGATTTATCCTAAAACGTGACAGAAACATGGTTCATACTTGAATCATTGTGCAAAATTATTTGTGCATTATTTTTTTTTCAGAATGTGGTGATCTCAACTATTATTTTTGACAAATGTTTAGTATATAAACTTACAGATCAGGTTTTCCATCAGAGTCTTCTTCCTCTGTCTCTGTTTCTGTGGTCTCATCAGTTTCAGTGTCATATGTGCTTTCTCCTTCTTCCAAATCTGCCTCTTCACATTCCGAAACCAAGTTTTCCTGGTCATCCTCGCTATCATCATCCTCATCTTCTATTTCCTCTGAATTAATTTCTGCACCCCTATCTTGTGTGTGATGCTGCAAACCACTCTCTGAAGCAAAGAAAAATAACGTGTAAATACATACCACTAACTCTCTATGCCACACACCTCCAGAACAACTCCATCTTTCTGGCTTGGAGAAGTTTATAATTTTGTTTACATAGAAACAAAAAAAAATAGCAGGGACTAATACTGCTTCTACACTTCTTCTTGTACTGCAACTACATGTACATACATAAACAAGAGAGCAAACAATGGGAAAGTCAAGCCCATATATGTTTTTTAGATAAAATTGACAGGCGAAGCTTGTGTAACATGAAAGGTGATGAACTATGAGCATAAATCTATTTTATAGTACAGAAGCTCTTACAAGCTTTGCTTTATTCGCATCATTTTCTTCTTGTCTTTCTGTGTCTTGACAACTTGGACTGAAGCAACTTAACTTTGTTGGTTAGTATCCTTATTTCGTTCTTCAGGTGTCCCGCACTTGGCTCTGTCTCGTTGCCTCTTCCATCCGCATCCAAGTCATTGGAGGTCCCTTCATGGGTATAAACATTCTCTGATTGGAACGTACATGTATTAATATTCATGTTCGAGCTTTCAAGAGATTCACATTCACTGCTGACAGCGGGATTATTGAAATCAATCTGCTGTTCCATAAGAGTTTCCTCTGGAAAGGCTGCAGATACGGAGGAGCACTCTGCCACGTGGATGTCACCTTTCGCGGAATTTTCGCCACGTCCGCCATCATCGGTTTTTAACATTCTTGTCGGACTCTATCGCATCTTTGACAATCTACGGTAGATGAAAAGGTATAATCAAGACTACAAACTTTTGACTATTCGTGACACAAGCAAAGCAATTTCATATCTTTCAGGATTACTTTTAACTTCAAAATCTCACCATTGCTTCTTGTTCTCTTCGACAAAGTAGCTGGCGAACGGTCGATCTTCCCGAACTCAGGGTCGTTTGCTTGAATTGTTGGGAAGGCACACGTCCCAAGATCGTCTGCCATCAATCTTGGCAATGTTGGCTTTTCTTGCCCGGGAAGAGCGGTGAAACATTCGGCAGAAATCTTCTCTTCTAAAGTGAATGCGAGCAGATCTTAGAATGCCTTCGAGGGTTCCCAATGGGCTCGTCTGCGAAGCACAAAGTCGACCCATCTCTTTCGTCTTCGAAACGCATTCTGGGCGATCATCCCCCAAAATGGAATTTTATGGAGGCCAATTCCGTTTTCGGGGTTTGCTGTTTCGCTGGCAGACGTACACAACACATCTATCAGGCATAACGAACCTTCTTTCTCACAAAGATGACTATCGAGGCCTACGATTCCTTAGCTGTTACACGAGTTGTTGTCCTTCGATGACGTCACGGGAAACTAGAGCCCATTCTTCCAACTGCTCGGTGGTGGGAGGAAAAAGCGCCAAATTTTGCAACTTTGAAAATTCATAGAAAATTACACGAAAATAGCTAAAGCGATAATTTTTTCGGAGGGGTTATCAGAAAACACAAGGAGATTTATAAAGGGGAAAAAAAAAATTGGGGGTTAGTTGCACTTTAATTATGCGTTTGTTGAATGATAAGGAGTTCCTCGGAACGTCTGCAAGAGTTTGCAGCAATGATCAATTTCATGCCGTTTTCTCCGTACTGTTGTTGACATGTTTTCTGTCAACATGTCTTGCAATATTCAAACGGGAGTCAAACTCCTCTATTGCATCATGTGCGGGGAAAGGCTCTTGGAAAAGTGTCTGATAGATGGATTGTTGATTTAATTTAACTGTGGGACCATCCGATAAGACCAGAGGGGCATGTTTACGTTTGACCAAGTTCTTCATCACAGAGTGTCAGAAAAGAAAGTAAAGTTCTTCACAAAGTTGTTGTCCACCTAGACGAAGAAGTGTTGGTGTACTGCAAACCTGAGAGATGTGCTCGATTAAAAAGCTATAAATATTGTTATCGCTTTTGACACATCTACCATTTTCCAGCTCTAAATAGGTGAGAAAATTCTCCAATGACTTTCCAAGTGACAAACGTTCGACTGGTTGATTGTCATTTAACAGGGTCCTGATACACCTGACTGTTCGGACTTTTAAACCATTATTTTATCCTTGTAGCATGAACGTCTACATCCGTCAAAGATTCATAGAGGAAATAATTAATGTACACAATAAATTATTTAGGTGGGTTTCACCAATTTTCTGTCATGTAGACACCCAAGAACAGCTCTATGAGTGAAATCTTGACTGAGAGGATCGTCCTGACCACTCCTGTGTTCACTGGATATCTTTGACCAACATTCTCAGTACCACACTGGCATATTGTTCCAAGCTGTTGACAAATTGACAGTACTGATATTGAATACCGCAAGAAAACCAAATCACATGATGGGCCGTGTAGTCTGCTCCTTGTAATTTGGGATAAATACAGTCACTAGTAAATTTTTTTTGCAAAAACTAAACAAAAAAAATTCACAAAAAGTTTTAAATTACTGCAGTGAACGCAGTTTGTGGGTGCTGTGGAAACTGTACAACTGCTTGTTTGTTCCAAATGTACCAAAAACATTTTTTGTGTTGCAAAAATGACATACCATTGTGTGATTGCTTGGTGTATGGTATAGGGTAAGGGTTCAACTCACCAGAACTGGGCCAAAATTTAAGGACCAGCCATAAGCCAGGGTTTTTCATGGCCATTGCATATTTAGAAGTACTGTATATGTACAGTATTGAAGATATACTACATATATAATCAACCTCAATTGTTTTTTGGAAACTTGTTAATTTTAACATGATAGCAGACGTTGTTAGAATGGCTGAAGATGTTTCTGAATAGATGAATCCCCATCTGTTTCACATGGCTATTTTCTCTCAATCTTCAATGCATGACAAACAGCAAGCAAACCATCATGATGCCCTTCAAACAGGATACCTGTTGGTGCTATATTCCTTGTGTCAGAGGGCTCACGACAATGACCAGTCAACATGATTTGGCCAGTGAAGTGTTTTGGCCAGTCAACAGCGCCATTCAGTCCAGACATTTAGAACTGTTAGACCAGCTCATTATTTTGAGATCTCTGCGTAGACGACACTTGTTGTGGCTCATAACGCTTGAAACGGTGGAATTTCGAAATCGTGCAAGACGACGTTTTTTTTTTCCGACCTGAAATTGTACATGTATGCCATGTAATCATACTGTTCTTGAAGATGAAGTTACTGTTTTTCATATCAAACAGCAGGCAAGTATTTACAATATGAAATGAAAATAAGCGTATGTTCATGGCGACATTTTTCAGTTTTTTTTTTATTTCGTGTTCCCTCCAAAGTACGGAATATTAACAAGGTGTCAAATTGCAGTTGGTGTCAGACTCTACAAAGCAATATCCACAGATGACAGCAGAAACCCCTTGTCCTCTAAAGAGTTAATCAATACAGTGGGACGAGTCAAATGGCTCTGGCGTCTGTAACATTCTTCCTTCTTGAGACAAGTGACCGTCAGAAGCATGTGTGAAGTATAAGTGAAATTAAGGGTGAGAGACTGAAAATCAAAAGAACAGGGCAAATGTACAAATGTCACGAGTAGCTAGGATGGAGTCGGGGAAGCCCTGTCTGTGTCATCCCCAATCCACCTTAAGGAAAAAGATGGTGACTGGTACATTTACCTATACTAGATGCTTGTGGCGCATGAAAACTTCTAAAAGAGCGTATAAAACACAAAGAAAAATTGCAAAGTCATTCAAACTCGACAAGAGTAATGCTGTTTAGTATAGGAATGACTGCCCATTTAACCAGAATCTCGTTTTATATGCCCCGTGGCCCTTAGCTTGGTTTGCTGCAAGGTAAGTGTGGTAAAATGTACATCCGCCATCTTTTTTCTTGACGGTGGATTGTTGCCCTAAACTTTTTTTCCAAATCCCTGCCAGTGGAAAGGATTTTCCTCCATCTGTGATTGCAAGTAATGTTTTTAAATGCAGTGAAATGCAATTTAAAGGTAGTTAACAACCAAGAGCGCCTGGGGGCCTAGGTCAGCGGTCCTTTAACACGCGCATGTGCCCGGTGGCTGGTGAATATTCCTTGGCACGTTTCAGTTTTTCCCTTCGTGCTGGGTTTTCGGTTTGGGCCATTTTCTCCCCTCCCGCCCTTCCCCTAGGCCCGTTGGGTTTTTTTCCTCACACTGAATGCTTTTGTCAGTGTGACAGGTGCCTGTTCCTTGTCCTTTGGTGTGGAGGCTCATGGCTGGGTTTGCGCTGTTGTGCCAGTCATGGGGGCGTTATTTCAATCTAGGGGCTGGCTGCCAATAGTGGAACGCCCCTGGATACTTCGGCACACCAACCTCCATTTTAGCGAATGTCAGTTGTCAATTCTTCATTCAGACTGTGTAACGATGAACCAAACCCTTAGCCAAACCCCTTGGTGTCTCTTTCAACCAGATCATGCATGGTTAACTGCTCAAAGAGAACCATATGCAAATTTTTTTGGGTTTGCAAAAAGGGAGATCTCAATAAAACCTGTGCAACAATCAGTGATCAGACCCATTTTATATGTAGATTGTTACACTAGGTTCTAGTTCACAAGCAGGTGCCTGTGGAATAGGCGGCATGTAACCTTTGTTTTTCCACAGGCTCCAACTCGTTTCCCATACGCATTCCCCCTTGGTCCACTGCTTTTCATCAGGTCCAGTGCCTTCTTAGCCTTATATCCAGGCACGGTCGAACCTTTTGATACCAGAGCCTGTTCACGGCTAATCCCAGACGTTTTCTACTGATATTTCTCAGTCGAACTATTGTTTCAAGCAGACCTCCAAATTGCACCCAGTATGATCACATGCATTGACTAAATGTGTAGCAATTAGAAACTTTCTCCTCTTCCAGTCCCAACACTCAACTTGTTTGCAGGAGGAAACAGATCTTTCCAGTGATGCCCAGATCAGAGTTGATCGGCCTAATTGGATCCTGAGCATATGCACAAAAATGCTCAAAAAGTCAAGTGAGAAAACTACAGAGGCAAAATTTCCTGTCACTACAACTCGCTGCTCAATGGTAAAAATGGCTGCCTCGCATGACACTTGTCTTAGAAGTTTTTTTTAACCGGAGGGGGGCAAGTCAGCCCAGTAGAAGGTCAATCACTGCAGGCAAAAAGGAAAAGAAAAGGAGAAAAGGGAAAAGAGAAAAATTGCAAAAATTGAAAGAGAATCTCAAAATTTTGATTTCCTGCGGCACGAGCCCGAGCCAAAATGGCATAAAACGCAAGTGATAGTGGCAAGAAGGGCAACGCTGTCGTGTGTGCAAATGTATTTTCAAACCAGAATCAAAAGCTACTTTGGCCGAGATCCAGCTTCAAAACCACCAAAATGTCCAAAAAACGCATTTGTTGGGCAAAAAGCTCCAGGAGTGCTTGAAATAATTATTTAGTCCACTGCAAATGACGTTTTACAGCCTGCAGACCATTCATGAGTTTGTTACTGCTGTTTCTTCGTAACATGATTGTTGCATCTAGCTAAACTCTTCAAGGCCTATTTTACTTTTAGTGTAAAATCTTGATTAACAAATATAAAAATATAAAAATATTTCTTACCCTTACCCTTAACCAAGCCATCAAAGGACACCCTTCTCCTCCTCTTTCTTTACAATCATAAACTTCTAAATTTGCAAGTGGATTCAACCACATTTTTTTCAATGATTTCGAAAGCTTTACCTTCCCACCCGCCCCGTCGCGTTCCAAACCCTTCACCAGCCAGACAATACAGCAAAGATCAATCGATCTTTAGCCTTATGATATGAATATTAATTAGAATGAAACAAGACAAAACAGGTGGGACTCATGAAGTAAAGGACGAGTACATGTACAACAAAAACAACAGTCTTTCAAGAGGCTGAATAATCCTTGATAAGAACTTAATATTCAGCCGTACGTATTAGACAGATTAGAAACGAATTAGAAAGGGACGCCAGGGGGGTGATTTATACTATCAAAAGTCGTAAGTTTTCTAAAGTGCTTACCAGAAATGAGCATTAATCAATGAAAATTAACCTCTTGCCTGTAGATTTCATGGACTGAATCCTGCAAGGTGACAGCAACACTCATTAATAACGCGAGGTTTTGTGGAAACTGCCACGTATTTTCACACAACAGAAAATTATGCAAAAAGCCCTCGAAAAAGCGGAAGGGATCTTACCGCAGTTAAGAGATCAGTGAGTTGCTCAAACGTTACAAAAACATATTCCTGCTGTGACAAAGAATACACCTGATGGTTTCGAGCTAACTTCGCTGCAAAGCAACCTTGATTATTCCAGAAATAAAGGGAATTTCACCGACGCAAACTTATACCTCCACATAGTGCGAACATACAGTCACTAAGCAGTCACACCTAATGTCCCACAAGCCTCAGCGCGTACAATCTGGAATGGCACACCAAGGACTTGTGAACTGTGGAGTAATGTAGCATAGAGTTTAACCCTGAGATTAATAGAAGGGTCTGTAAAATGCCTATTCTACTGTACAACAACTTGGATTCTAGAAGTACGGTGGGCACTCTATCCCGTAAAGGGTGTATGGTGAAATCACTTTTTTTATGATAACTGTTCCGATAACTGCGGAAATTCTCGCACGCTCACTAACCAGTAATTTTCATTGTCAATAATAAGCGGACAGACACATGAATTTATAATTTATGCCACGCATCAATGCACGAGAGCGGACAATTTGACAATTTGTTATCGTAAAAAACAAATGGACGTCAGTTTTTAATGCTTCTGTCCTGTTATTGACAATGAATTTCGTCATAACATTGTCAAAGTAGTCTTTGGATCCACTCGGCTATCGCCTCGTGGATCCACAGCTACTTTGACAATACTATGACGAAATTCATGACCAATAGCAGGACAGACGCATGAAAAACCGACGTCAATTTAGACTACTTTGACAATATTATGACGAAATTCATTGTCAATAACAGGACAGACGCATGAAAACTGACATCAATTTGTTTTTTACGATAACAAATTGTCAAATTGGCCGCTCTTATAATTTCATGTGTCTGTCCGCTTATTGACAATAAAAAATAGCCAATGAACGCGCGAGGATTTCTGCAGTCATCGTAAAATTGTTAATTCGAGGCTAAGTTGTACAAAGATCCATATATACAGTACGCCAGATGCGTTGTTTCGCAAAATACCAATACCGGTTGACGCGTACGAAACACAGCTCGCCAACTATTTTTATGTCTGCGCTGCCTTCGAAAATTATTTTGTTGGTTTAAAGGAAATTCTTGCTGACGGACGACACGAGAAATTTGCCCTCTCCTCGAAAACTGCCCTCGTTAGATATACCCTATTTCCCAAGATACCAATGCCGGTCGATCGGTAATCGACGAAACAAGACTCGCAAACTATTTTTGTTAGCGCTTACATACATACATTCGAAAATTATTTTTTTCGTCAAAGCAAATGCTGGCTTACAGATGGCTTGAACTTTTTCTCCCCTCAGAGGTAACAATTCTTACATAACACATTATTTCCTGTGGGAGGCGCGTTGGCCTCATGGTTAGTACGCTCGTCTCCGGGTTCGAGCCCTGGCCGGGGACATTGTGTTGTGTCAAGTTGGGCAAGACACTTTACTCTCACTGTGCCTCTCTCCACCCAGCTGTATAAACGGAGTACCAGCGCATTTATTGCTTGGGGGGGGGGGGGGGTAACCCTGCGATGGACTAGCATCCCATCTAGGGAGAGTAGAAATACCCCTAGTCGCTTCATGCTACAGAAACCGGGATAAGCTCCGGCCTGATGGGCCCCAATTGGCCCGTATGCAGACTTAACCTTACCTTTACATTATTTCCTGACATATTTTTTCGGCTCAATACCCTAAAAGGCAACCGCAAAAGCTCTTGACAGTGGACCAACTCGAAAGCTCATTAGCTACTTTGGTCACTGTACACGATTAAATAGTGTTTCTTTTCTGGTTAACTTTTGTCTGTATTTTTTTATTTCTATATAATTGTAAACTATGTTATATTAAGTTGTATCACGTTTGTAAACAGTGTAAAATAATAAAAACTTGAACTTGAACTCTTGTTGTGAACCTTGTGAGGCTAGACAACCTAAGAGGTGTGGATCAAAGGAAAACATGAAATACAATCAATGAGCCGACCTCACGAAATTCTAATGAAACTATCTCGTCCCCAGAGGCCGCGCTCCTTCTGGTCAGCACCAAGAATCGCGACCTCTGGCCAGGTCCAGCACCGGAAGTCCGCGGTTCACGGACTTCCCGTCACTCTGCGCATGCTCAGAGTCAAGTCTGACAAATCTGATTGGTTCTGGTCTCACTCTGTTGTGTTTACAAAGCCATTCAAAACCGGAATGCCGTTGGACGGGTGGTGCTGACCAAAAGGAGCGCGGCCTTTGGGGACGAGAATGCCAATGAAACTGATGAAATGGAATATAATGGGGCAAATTCTGGAGATCAAACAGATATAGCAGAATTGGTGAACTCCTTTTTCACACTCAGAACTTTGGCCCAACCTATAGACGTGACAGAAGTGGATAAAACCTTCGAAGAATTTCTTTTCTGAAACTGATAAACTTTTGTTTGCAAAACTGAATCAAACAAAAGTTTATCAGTTTCAGAAAGAAATTCTTCGAAGGTTTTATCCACTTCTGTCACGTCTATAGGTTGGGCCAAAGTTCTGAGTGTGAAAAAGGAGTTCACCAATTCTGCTATATCTGTTTGATCTCCAGAATTTGCCCCATTATATTCCATTTCATCAGTTTCATTGGCATTCTCGTCCCCAAAGGCCGCGCTCCTTTTGGTCAGCACCACCCGTCCAACGGCATTCCGGTTTTGAATGGCTTTGTAAACACAACAGAGTGAGACCAGAACCAATCAGATTTGTCAGACTTGACTCTGAGCATGCGCAGAGTGACGGGAAGTCCGTGAACCGCGGACTTCCGGTGCTGGACCTGGCCAGAGGTCGCGATTCTTGGTGCTGACCAGAAGGAGCGCGGCCTCTGGGGACGAGATAGTTTCATTAGAATTTCGTGAGGTCGGCTCATTGATTGTATTTCATGTTTTCCTTTGATCCACACCTCTTAGGTTGTCTAGCCTCACAAGGTTCACAACAAGAGTTCAAGTTCAAGTTTTTATTATTTTACACTGTTTACAAACGTGATACAACTTAATATAACATAGTTTACAATTATATAGAAATAAAAAAATACAGACAAAAGTTAACCAGAAAAGAAACACTATTTAATCGTGTACAGTGACCAAAGTAGCTAATGAGCTTTCGAGTTGGTCCACTGTCAAGAGCTTTTGCGGTTGCCTTTTAGGGTATTGAGCCGAAAAAATATGTCAGGAAATAATGTAAAGGTAAGGTTAAGTCTGCATACGGGCCAATTGGGGCCCATCAGGCCGGAGCTTATCCCGGTTTCTGTAGCATGAAGCGACTAGGGGTATTTCTACTCTCCCTAGATGGGATGCTAGTCCATCGCAGGGTTACCCCCCCCCCCCCCCAAGCAATAAATGCGCTGGTAACTCCGTTTATACAGCTGGGTGGAGAGAGGCACAGTGAGAGTAAAGTGTCTTGCCCAACTTGACACAACACAATGTCCCCGGCCAGGGCTCGAACCCGGAGACGAGCGTACTAACCATGAGGCCAACGCGCCTCCCACAGGAAATAATGTGTTATGTAAGAATTGTTACCTCTGAGGGGAGAAAAAGTTCAAGCCATCTGTAAGCCAGCATTTGCTTTGACGAAAAAAATAATTTTCGAATGTATGTATGTAAGCGCTAACAAAAATAGTTTGCGAGTCTTGTTTCGTCGATTACCGATCGACCGGCATTGGTATCTTGGGAAATAGGGTATATCTAACGAGGGCAGTTTTCGAGGAGAGGGCAAATTTCTCGTGTCGTCCGTCAGCAAGAATTTCCTTTAAACCAACAAAATAATTTTCGAAGGCAGCGCAGACATAAAAATAGTTGGCGAGCTGTGTTTCGTACGCGTCAACCGGTATTGGTATTTTGCGAAACAACGCATCTGGCGTACTGTATATATGGATCTTTGTACAACTTAGCCTCGAATTAACAATTTTACGATGACTGCAGAAATCCTCGCGCGTTCATTGGCTATTTTTTATTGTCAATAAGCGGACAGACACATGAAATTATAAGAGCGGCCAATTTGACAATTTGTTATCGTAAAAAACAAATTGATGTCAGTTTTCATGCGTCTGTCCTGTTATTGACAATGAATTTCGTCATAATATTGTCAAAGTAGTCTAAATTGACGTCGGTTTTTCATGCGTCTGTCCTGCTATTGGTCATGAATTTCGTCATAGTATTGTCAAAGTAGCTGTGGATCCACGAGGCGATAGCCGAGTGGATCCAAAGACTACTTTGACAATGTTATGACGAAATTCATTGTCAATAACAGGACAGAAGCATTAAAAACTGACGTCCATTTGTTTTTTACGATAACAAATTGTCAAATTGTCCGCTCTCGTGCATTGATGCGTGGCATAAATTATAAATTCATGTGTCTGTCCGCTTATTATTGACAATGAAAATTACTGGTTAGTGAGCGTGCGAGAATTTCCGCAGTTATCGGAACAGTTATCATAAAAAAAGTGATTTCACCATACACCCTTTACGGGATAGAGTGCCCACCGTACTTCTAGAATCCAAGTTGTTGTACAGTAGAATAGGCATTTTACAGACCCTTCTCATTGAAAGGTTAAGGTACACTGTGGGCGCGTTCCATTCAACCAAAATTTCCGAAAATTCCGGTTCATAATCGAATGGAACAGTATTTTTCCGGAAATTCATTTCGAAAATTTCGGTTCACCTCTCGAGGTTGTCCTTTTTTCTGGAAATTTGGAAATTCCGGAAATTTCCAGTTCCATTTGGCATTTCTACCCGGTATGAATCTGCCCCAGATCGTTTAGCCGTGAGAAGCTACAAGATGGCAGCGAGTCTTTCGAGTCGACACTACACTGGATGCAAAATAATCTGCCACAGTTCGAGCCTGTTCTTGATTGCCTATTCTCCACGTTATCTTATTTTTTAGAGAATCGTGGACTGGTCGTTCCGAATTTCCTGAGGTTTAGTTCACTCTGTTTGCACACTTCCTGTCATACTTTCCCACGAGAAAAGTTCGCAAGTTGCTCTCATCACGCGAAAATGGTGTTTGGGTCGGTCAGGTAAATATTGTGAAAGAATTTGATGGGCTCCTGGTGTTAAATTTTTTTTTCATGAAGCAGCTTATGGCGCTTAAAACAGCTACTTTTCCACCATCCTTCAGCATTTTGTGGAGAAAAATGTGCTCAAGCGGGAATGGAACGAGATCGGTCTGGCGTAGTGGAAAATACCGTTCCATTCGACATATGAAAATTTGGGAAAGTCAACCGAATTTTTGGTCGAATGGAACGCTTACTCCACAAATCACAAGTCCTTGGTGTGCCATTCCAGATTGTACGCGCTGAGGCTTGTGGGACATTAGGTGTGACTGCATAGTGACTGCATGTTCGCACTACAGTATGCGGAATAAGTTTGCGTCGGTGCAAAAATTCCCTTATTTCTGGAATAATCAAGTTACTTTGCAGCGAAGTTAGCTCGAAACCATCAAGTGTATTCTTTGTCACAGCAGGGATTATGTTTTTGTAACGTGGAACAACTCACTGATCTCTAACTGCGGTAAGATCCCTTCCGCTTTTTCGGGGCTTTTTGCATAATTTTCAGTTGTGTGAAAATACTTGGCAGTTTCCACAAACCTCGCGTTATTAATGAGTGTTGCTGTCATTTTGCAGGATTCAGTCCATACAATTTACAGGCAAGAGTTAATTTCATCGATTAATGCTCATTTCTGGTAAGTACTTAAGAAAACTTACGACTCGGCTTTTGATAGTATAAATCACCCCCCTAGCGTCCCTTTCTAATTCGTTCTTTTTCGTTCTAATCTGTCTAATACGTACGGCTGAATATTAAGTTCTTATCAAGGATTATTCAGCCTCTTGAAAGACTGTTGTTTTGTTGTACATGTACTCGTCCTTTACTTCATGAATCCCACCTGTTTGGTCTTGTTCATTCTAATTAATATTCATATCATAAGGCTAAAGATCGATTGATCGTTGCTGTATTGTCTGGCTGGTGAAGGGTGTAGGGGAACGCGATGGGGCGGGGGGAAGGTAAAACTTTCGAAATCATTGAAAAAATGTGGTTGAATCCACTTGCAAATTTAGAAGTTATAATTGTAAAGAAAGAGGAGGAGAAGGCTGTCCTTTGATGGCTTGGCTAAGGGTAAGAAATCAGATATTTTTAAATCAACATTTTACACTAAAAGTAAAATAGGCCTTGAAGAGTTTAGCTAGATGCAACAATCATGTTACGAAGAAACAGCAGTAACAAACTCATGAATGGTCTGCAGGCTGTAAAACGTCATTTGCAGTGGACTAAATAATTATTTCAAGCACTCCTGGAGCTTTTTGCCCAACAAATGCGTTTTTTGGACATTTTGGTGGTTTTGAAGCTGGATCTCGGCCAAAGTAGCTTTTGATTCTGGTTTGAAAATACATTTGCACACACGACAGCGTTGCCCTTCTTGCCACTATCACTTGCGTTTTATGCCATTTTGGCTCGGGCTCGTGCCGCAGGAAATCAAAATTTTGAGATTCTCTTTCAATTTTTGCAATTTTTCTCTTTTCCCTTTTCTCCTTTTCTTTTCCTTTTTGCCTGCAGTGATTGACCTTCTACTGGGCTGACTTGCCCCCCTCCGGTTAAAAAAAACTTCTAAGACAAGTGTCATGCGAGGCAGGCAATTTTACCATTGAGCAGCGAGTTGTAGTGACAGGAAATTTTGCCTCTGTAGTTTTCTCACTTGACTTTTTGAGCATTTTTGTGCATAAGCTCAGGATCCAATTAGGCCGATCAACTCTGATCTGGGCATCACTGGAAAGATCTGTTTCCTCCTGCAAACAAGTTGAGTGTTGGGACTGGAAGAGGAGAAAGTTTCTAATTGCTACACATTTAGTCAATGCATGTGATCATACTGGTGGCAATTTGGAGGTCTGCTTGAAACAATAGTTCGACTGAGAAATATCAGTAGAAAACGTCTGGGATTAGCCGTGAACAGGCTCTGGTATCAAAAGGTTCGACCGTGCCTGGATATAAGGCTAAGAAGGCACTGGACCTGATGAAAAGCAGTGGCCAAAGGGGGAATGCGTATGGGAAACGAGTTGGAGCCTGTGGAAAAACAAAGGTTACATGCCGCCATATCCACAGGCACCTGCTTGTGAACTAGAACCTAGTGTAACAATCTACATATAAAATGGGTCTGATCACTGATTGTTGCACAGGTTTTATTGAGATCTCCCTTTTTGCAAACCCAAAAAAATTTGCATATGGTTCTCTTTGAGCAGTTAACCATGCATGATCTGGTTGAAAGAGACACCAAGGGGTTTGGCTAAGGGTTTGGTTCATCGTTACACAGTCTGAATGAAGAATTGACAACTGACATTCGCTAAAATGGAGGTTGGTGTGCCGAAGTATCCAGGGGCGTTCCACTATTGGCAGCCAGCCCCTAGATTGAAATAACGCCCCCATGACTGGCACAACAGCGCAAACCCAGCCATGAGCCTCCACACCAAAGGACAAGGAACAGGCACCTGTCACACTGACAAAAGCATTCAGTGTGAGGAAAAAAACCCAACGGGCCTAGGGGAAGGGCGGGAGGGGAGAAAATGGCCCAAACCGAAAACCCAGCACGAAGGGAAAAACTGAAACGTGCCAAGGAATATTCACCAGCCACCGGGCACATGCGCGTGTTAAAGGACCGCTGACCTAGGCCCCCAGGCGCTCTTGGTTGTTAACTACCTTTAAATTGCATTTCACTGCATTTAAAAACATTACTTGCAATCACAGATGGAGGAAAATCCTTTCCACTGGCAGGGATTTGGAAAAAAAGTTTAGGGCAACAATCCACCGTCAAGAAAAAAGATGGCGGATGTACATTTTACCAGACATACCTTGCAGCAAACCAAGCTAAGGGCCACGGGGCATATAAAACGAGATTCTGGTTAAATGGGCAGTCATTCCTATACAAAACAGCATTACTCTTGTCGAGTTTGAATGACTTTGCAATTTTTCTTTGTGTTTTATACGCTCTTTTAGAAGTTTTCATGCGCCACAAGCATCTAGTATAGGTAAATGTACCAGTCACCATCTTTTTCCTTAAGGTGGATTGGGGATGACACAGACAGGGCTTCCCCGACTCCATCCTAGCTACTCGTGACATTTGTACATTTGCCCTGTTCTTTTGATTTTCAGTCTCTCACCCTTAATTTCCATTATACTTCACACATGCTTCTGACGGTCACTTGTCTCAAGAAGGAAGAATGTTACAGACGCCAGAGCCATTTGACTCGTCCCACTGTATTGATTAACTCTTTAGAGGACAAGGGGTTTCTGCTGTCATCTGTGGATATTGCTTTGTAGAGTCTGACACCAACTGCAATTTGACACCTTGTTAATATTCCGTACTTTGGAGGGAACACGAAATAAAAAAAAAACTGAAAAATGTCGCCATGAACATACGCTTATTTTCATTTCATATTGTAAATACTTGCCTGCTGTTTGATATGAAAAACAGTAACTTCATCTTCAAGAACAGTATGATTACATGGCATACATGTACAATTTCAGGTCGGAAAAAAAAAACGTCGTCTTGCACGATTTCGAAATTCCACCGTTTCAAGCGTTATGAGCCACAACAAGTGTCGTCTACGCAGAGATCTCAAAATAATGAGCTGGTCTAACAGTTCTAAATGTCTGGACTGAATGGCGCAGTTGACTGGCCAAACAACTTCACTGGCCAAATCATGTTGACTGGTCATTGTCGTGAGCCCTCTGACACAAGGAATATAGCACCAACAGGTATCCTGTTTGAAGGGCATCATGATTGGTTGCTTGCTGTTTGTCATGCATTGAAGATTGAGAGAAAATAGCCATGTGAAACAGATGGGGATTACTCTATTCAGAAACATCTTCAGCCATTCTAACAACGTCTGCTATCATGTTAAAATTAACAAGTTTCCAAAAAACAATTGAGGTTGATTATATATGTAGTATATCTTCAATACTGTACATATACAGTACTTCTAAATATGCAATGGCCATGAAAAACCCTGGCTTATGGCTGGTCCTTAAATTTTGGCCCAGTTCTGGTGAGTTGAACCCTTACCCTATACCATACACCAAGCAATCACACAATGGTATGTCATTTTAGCAACACAAAAAATGTTTTTGGTACATTTGGAACAAACAAGCAGTTGTACAGTTTCCACAGCACCCACAAACTGCGTTCACTGCAGTAATTTAAAACTTTTTGTGAATTTTTTTTGTTTAGTTTTTGCAAAAAAAATTTACTAGTGACTGTATTTATCCCAAATTACAAGGAGCAGACTACACGGCCCATCATGTGATTTGGTTTTCTTGCGGTATTCAATATCAGTACTGTCAATTTGTCAACAGCTTGGAACAATATGCCAGTGTGGTACTGAGAATGTTGGTCAAAGATATCCAGTGAACACAGGAGTGGTCAGGACGATCCTCTCAGTCAAGATTTCACTCATAGAGCTGTTCTTGGGTGTCTACATGACAGAAAATTGGTGAAACCCACCTAAATAATTTATTGTGTACATTAATTATTTCCTCTATGAATCTTTGACGGATGTAGACGTTCATGCTACAAGGATAAAATAATGGTTTAAAAGTCCGAACAGTCAGGTGTATCAGGACCCTGTTAAATGACAATCAACCAGTCGAACGTTTGTCACTTGGAAAGTCATTGGAGAATTTTCTCACCTATTTAGAGCTGGAAAATGGTAGATGTGTCAAAAGCGATAACAATATTTATAGCTTTTTAATCGAGCACATCTCTCAGGTTTGCAGTACACCAACACTTCTTCGTCTAGGTGGACAACAACTTTGTGAAGAACTTTACTTTCTTTTCTGACACTCTGTGATGAAGAACTTGGTCAAACGTAAACATGCCCCTCTGGTCTTATCGGATGGTCCCACAGTTAAATTAAATCAACAATCCATCTATCAGACACTTTTCCAAGAGCCTTTCCCCGCACATGATGCAATAGAGGAGTTTGACTCCCGTTTGAATATTGCAAGACATGTTGACAGAAAACATGTCAACAACAGTACGGAGAAAACGGCATGAAATTGATCATTGCTGCAAACTCTTGCAGACGTTCCGAGGAACTCCTTATCATTCAACAAACGCATAATTAAAGTGCAACTAACCCCCAATTTTTTTTTTCCCCTTTATAAATCTCCTTGTGTTTTCTGATAACCCCTCCGAAAAAATTATCGCTTTAGCTATTTTCGTGTAATTTTCTATGAATTTTCAAAGTTGCAAAATTTGGCGCTTTTTCCTCCCACCACCGAGCAGTTGGAAGAATGGGCTCTAGTTTCCCGTGACGTCATCGAAGGACAACAACTCGTGTAACAGCTAAGGAATCGTAGGCCTCGATAGTCATCTTTGTGAGAAAGAAGGTTCGTTATGCCTGATAGATGTGTTGTGTACGTCTGCCAGCGAAACAGCAAACCCCGAAAACGGAATTGGCCTCCATAAAATTCCATTTTGGGGGATGATCGCCCAGAATGCGTTTCGAAGACGAAAGAGATGGGTCGACTTTGTGCTTCGCAGACGAGCCCATTGGGAACCCTCGAAGGCATTCTAAGATCTGCTCGCATTCACTTTAGAAGAGAAGATTTCTGCCGAATGTTTCACCGCTCTTCCCGGGCAAGAAAAGCCAACATTGCCAAGATTGATGGCAGACGATCTTGGGACGTGTGCCTTCCCAACAATTCAAGCAAACGACCCTGAGTTCGGGAAGATCGACCGTTCGCCAGCTACTTTGTCGAAGAGAACAAGAAGGAATGGTGAGATTTTGAAGTTAAAAGTAATCCTGAAAGATATGAAATTGCTTTGCTTGTGTCACGAATAGTCAAAAGTTTGTAGTCTTGATTATACCTTTTCATCTACCGTAGATTGTCAAAGATGCGATAGAGTCCGACAAGAATGTTAAAAACCGATGATGGCGGACGTGGCGAAAATTCCGCGAAAGGTGACATCCACGTGGCAGAGTGCTCCTCCGTATCTGCAGCCTTTCCAGAGGAAACTCTTATGGAACAGCAGATTGATTTCAATAATCCCGCTGTCAGCAGTGAATGTGAATCTCTTGAAAGCTCGAACATGAATATTAATACATGTACGTTCCAATCAGAGAATGTTTATACCCATGAAGGGACCTCCAATGACTTGGATGCGGATGGAAGAGGCAACGAGACAGAGCCAAGTGCGGGACACCTGAAGAACGAAATAAGGATACTAACCAACAAAGTTAAGTTGCTTCAGTCCAAGTTGTCAAGACACAGAAAGACAAGAAGAAAATGATGCGAATAAAGCAAAGGCTTGGTAAGAGCTTCTGTACTATAAAAGATTTATGCTCATAGTTCATCACCTTTCATGTTACACAAGCTTCGCCTGTCAATTTTATCTAAAAAACATATATGGGCTTGACTTTCCCATTGTTTGCTCTCTTGTTTATGTATGTACATGTAGTTGCAGTACAAGAAGAAGTGTAGAAGCAGTATTAGTCCCTGCTATTTTTTTTTGTTTCTATGTAAACAAAATTATAAACTTCTCCAAGCCAGAAAGATGGAGTTGTTCTGGAGGTGTGTGGCATAGAGAGTTAGTGGTATGTATTTACACGTTATTTTTCTTTGCTTCAGAGAGTGGTTTGCAGCATCACACACAAGATAGGGGTGCAGAAATTAATTCAGAGGAAATAGAAGATGAGGATGATGATAGCGAGGATGACCAGGAAAACTTGGTTTCGGAATGTGAAGAGGCAGATTTGGAAGAAGGAGAAAGCACATATGACACTGAAACTGATGAGACCACAGAAACAGAGACAGAGGAAGAAGACTCTGATGGAAAACCTGATCTGTAAGTTTATATACTAAACATTTGTCAAAAATAATAGTTGAGATCACCACATTCTGAAAAAAAAATAATGCACAAATAATTTTGCACAATGATTCAAGTATGAACCATGTTTCTGTCACGTTTTAGGATAAATCTAGTAAGTGTTCTATCAAGAATGCCATTCGCTGATTGGCTATGCTATCTATTCCGTGATGGAAAGTGAGTAGCTGAGCTGTGCTAGCGTGTGCCCTTGTTCACAAAATGGCAGCCGCTTCTTTACGTTTTCAAGGTGTCTGTAAAATGAATTTAGATAAAGTCTGAATGACTATTAGATTTATACTAATTTAACACAATTAGACTATTCGCTCTAGATTTCTATCACATGATAGTCGACTTGGGCTTTGCCATCGTCGACTGTGATGTGATAGAAATCTCAAGCTCATAATATAATTGTTCATTTAATTTAGTATAAATCTACTAGTTAGTGTTTCCATCACGAATGCCGTCCTGTGATTGGCTAGAAACACATAGAACATGTCTTCTGTCTCTTATAGAAAATTCTGGGACAAAAAAAAACAGAAATCAACTTGTTTAATTTGATAATCAATACTGTCAACTCTATTAGGTTATGACATCATTATTCCATCAACTCCTGCTAGTTTTGCGTTTGGATAGAAACCCCATTTTAAACCAATCAGCGAGCTTATTTTTGGGCTAATTTTTAATTTGATTTTGTTATCACCATTACAGGTTGACAACTGCAGGGAGTAATTTGAGGACAGAGCCAAAACACATTGTGTTTTTATCGCAGCTGTTGCTTCTTTTTAACTTTTGCCACATCTGCAAAGCAGACAGCCCTTCTGTGGAGGCAAAACAAATTGGAACAAAGGCAGTGATAACAAGCACCTGTACCAACCCAAAATGTCCAAAGCCAGTCAACACTTGGCACAGCCAGCCAAATATGCCAAATTGTGGGATTGCAGCGGGGAACTTCCTACTCTGCATGGCCATATTATTAGGTGGAGGCTCTGCTTCTAAATTTTTCAGGATCTTTGCCCACATGGGTCTTGGGTGTGTATCTCTGAACACCTTCTTTAAATGCCAAAGGGTAAGCTATAACAATTGTAATTCTTTGTTTCACTGTTGTCTCATTCACCTTCAGCTGAACAGCGGATAACAAAAACCTTGTGCATATACATGTAGATACATACAATGAAGAAATATTGTTAATAAATTAAAAGTTTACAGGCACATATTACTGTAATAATGGTGGTTAAAAGGAGATTACATATACTTTGGACCATTACAAATTCTTTATGATCCCTGAACCTGTTGGCGGGAAATTTCCAGACTAAACATTACAATTACAATTTCCTCTAATGTGATTGGTGCATGAACTGCTGTATTTTGCACTAATTTATCTGCAAAGTTGTAATTGGACAGTGTAATCGGATAGTAGGCTGTAATTGGACACCTGAAGTTATTGGTCAGGACAGTCACACAAGCCAATCATTCTAATTCCTCTCATCCAAATCAACCAATCATATCGTTGTTTACAATCATTATAGTAACCGGTTCAAGCAAGTAACTTTGCAAAATTGAGGTTTGTCTCTTTAGTGACTGCTTTCAATGAAACTCAGCCATTTTTCAAGCTTTTCTCCATTTTTTATTTTTCATATTAAAAATAACTATTGTCAGTAATGGAATTTGTAATGTTTAAGATTAATATATTGGTAACAGGACATTGCGTCAGCAGTCCAATTATGTCTGTAATCATAGTTGTGATTAAAAACTGGAATCCCCTTTTTGGTGGTCTGATTTTGTTAACCGCTTAATGTACCAGTATGATTACAGACCAAATTGTACAACGCAATGTCCTAGTACCATTTTTAATATTTCAGTTACTTTGCTTTTTAATAACCATATCGTAACCTGAATTACACCATTCTACTTTTCAGGGTAAACTCTTCCCAGTAATATATAAATACTGGCAAAAGTACCAGGCTAATTTACTGGAAAAAGTGAAATCTATCCAAGGGGGTGTTGTGGTGGCAGGAGATGGAAGACATGACAGTATGGGCCACAGTGCCAAATTTGGAGCCTATACAATATTTTGCTGTACACTGCCAATGATTATTCACTTTGCTCTCATTCAGGTAGGGAAAAACTCATTGTTTACTCAACATAAATTATAGATACTGTTACTGTTTTTTATTATTACATTGTTTTAGCCAGTGCAATATAATTTTATGGATGAGCACAGTGAGTAAGTTTGTAATATGTATATTTGTTTTGACACAAGAAAAAATAATTATATAGTGCTCAATGTTATTTGGTTTCATAATTTAGACAAACATCTGACATTGGTTAGGGGTAAGGTTTAGGGTTCAGGGCAGCTGTACAGAAAGACACTTTGCACATTTCAAAAGTTACATCATGACAATTATATGGTCAGGAAAAAGAAAAAGTATACACCATCAGGGCTAAGGGAATAGTTTGGTTTGAATTTAACGAGTGTATTTTTGTTTTAGTACACTGCTTGAAGGGTGATGAATAAACACAAATACTATATGGCATCTAAAGGAATGCAGTTAAACAGGGTTTGAACAGCTGTTTTTATATTCTCTAGAGAAACCAGGCAGGCAGTAGTCCAGCCATGGAATTCATGGGATTCAAACAGTGTATGGAATATTTGCTGGTTGTGGTATCTCGATAACAACCTTTATCTCTGACCGACACACTTCTATTGCAAGCCACATGAAGAAAGTGCTGACCAAAATAGTTCACTATTTTGACATTTGGCATTTAAAGAAGAGTAAGTAACTCTTGTTTTTTTATGTAGAGTCTGTGCATGCATAAATTGAAGAGAGACTTGTCCTATTCTTTTGTTTTCTGCATGGAACCCTGGGAACTGGTCCAAAGCTGGAGTTCAGTCTTGACATATAAATTGTAGCATTATATTTTTTTTTACCAACATCTGGTGTGATTTTTTTAGCCATGAACACTGATTGACATAATATTACCTTGTACCAGCACCCAAGTTTGTAATCAGTGCTATCGCTAACTGTTGTTATCTGCATATTTAGAAATAAGGAAGGTGCTGAGCAAGCTGTCTAAAGAGAAAGGATGTGAGGTCTTGGCAGACTGGATCAAGCCATGCGAAAACCATCTCTTTTGGAGTGCCTCAACAACTTTCAGTGGTGATGGACGAGTTATTTGGGCCAAATTTAAGACTTTTATGAGTCACATTATCAACAAGCATTCGTCCCTTGATGATCCCCTATTTAATAAGTGCGGTCATGGTGAGATACATCCAAGAAGATGGCTCCAAGCTGGTATGCTACTCGTAAAGGAAAAACAGTCAGCTCTTGTGCATGTGTTCCGTAGTACTTGATACTTGAAACTTAACCAATTCTTGTACCCTGTCAAACAAAGTGATTTATAGAAACTAAGTTGATAACTGACTATAATCTTAGGAACAGCAGTCCTACTCAACATCCTGATTGAGAAAAATATGACATATTGTGTTTTGGTGTGGTTTCTATAGGTTCTGTTGCCTATGAAAAACTGTGTACAGCTTTAACAAACAACAGCCTGGTGAAGGGAATAAAACAGGCATCACCTTTTGCCCAAACAAGCTGTTTAGAGGGGTTTCACTCGCTGCTTAACCAATTTGCTCCAAAGATGATAGGATATTCCTATGTTGGAATGTATTGCAGGTACATGCACAGTGTAATAATCATACTAATTTAATAATGATAATGATAATTATAAAATTAGTAAAACAATATTTACAGAGGGTATCACCAGCCACATGTAACACTAGGTTTATTAGGGTGGTCCTCTATCTACATTACTGAAATTAGCTATGTGGAATTTAAAACTGAAGCTCAAAAACATAAAATTACAAGCCAGGATAAAAAATAGAAATGTTTATATAAGAATATATTATTTACAGTGTAAATAACTATTTCTGGTGGTTACAGTGCTGGTCTAATGGTGATTAGCAGAATAGGTTTCCTACGCACAAGGGAAAACATAATCTATTCATATTAGACTGTATAGAAATGAATACTATTCAGTGGCAGCATCTCCATTTTTGCACTTGCTTTATGCTTACAATAAAGATAATTTTCTTTCACAAGACCAATATTGTCTTCTCCGCAAAACTTTAAAATTGATAACAAATAATCACATCCAAACAGTAAATTAAATGCTGATTATAATTTTATGATCTTCTTTCCCCCCACTTTTAGGCATATCCTTGCAGCCCTTCACTTCAATTTCAACCTTCAAAGGGAAGGTAAATGCAAAGAGAGAGATGGTACAGAACGGGTGAGGGTATCCTACCCTAAGTTCAAAAATGGTGAAGCAACAGTGCGCAGTGTAAAAATTAACCCAAACTTTGGTAAGTGGTTTCCAACAATGTGCTGTAAGTTATGTGTGCATGTATGTGTATAGCATCTCTTAGTTGTTTTTGACAATTCTGTTTATGACATTTCATTATTGCAGTTATTGTTTTTTTAGGGGGAGTTGGGGGTCTTGATTCAGGGGGATTCATAAAGTTAAATAATTTACAGTTTATTAGAAATTCTGTACTGTTTTGATGTACACTGAAACAAAAAAGTGTTAGTATTGATCTAGCATATATGTACATATCTACTCTTTCAGAATATGTGGAGGAAATTTTCCAGGAGTACCTAAGTTCAAGCAAAGATGAATTGGAGGAAGCTTCAAGGAAGCTGAAGAACATGACCCCTGCACCTATGAATACAATGCTTCAGAAACAACCAAGAGAAGAGGCTATTGAGAAGAGAACCAAGAGAGCAAAAATGGTTGCAGAAGATGTCCCCCCAACCACCCCAGGTAAATTAGTCAGACAATGTTTGTACTGGAAATGACAAGAAAATGTTCATAGTAAAGTGTGATATGCCCCTGGAAATATTAGCATATTGTATCCTGCAGCCCAGTACAATGATGGTATACCCCGTAAAAAACTACATAACCATTAACTGAACTACTCCCTTTTTTCTTGCAGTACCTACCCAGCCAGTTGAAACCACCACCTCAAATAAAGGGAAAAGAAAGAAACGAAAGCAAAACCCCCCTTCAGATGGCCCTACCCAGTCAGTTGCAAGCACAGCATCAAATAAAGGAAAGAGAAAAAAACAGAAACAGAAAACACCCTCTGATGGTCCTAAGAGACCACGCTATTGCTCTTTTTGTAAAAATCCTTTGAAAGGGCACAAAAATGTCCAGAATTGCCCAAGGAATAAGAAGGATAAGGCTTAATAAGGGTTGCCAAAATCATTTGTCTTTAATTAAGAGATCACTTTTTGCACTGTCTTTTGATGGTGATCTAGGGAAAACCCAGTGTCAAATACAATCAAATTCTCTTGTAATGGTTTCTTGTTACTGAATAGTTTTTATTGTGTGTGGTACAAGTTTAAAATTTTTTGCCACTGCATGTTGTTCCACTATTTTTTATTATGCTTGCTGCCACACAAGTAAATAAAGAAAATGAAATCGAAGTACATTGTAGTTACTTTCAGAGGTCATACCTGAGGAAGCAAGGGAAATGGCCCACTAATTTATTTTGACTACATGTATGTACAATGAATATAGACACTAGAGAGACAACTGCAGTATGTTGACAATTTTCAGTAGTTACTTCAAAATTTATATTTGAGTAAATGAACATTTCACAAAATTGAGTACCACACTTACATGATAATATGTAGGGTAAAGGTTTAAATCTATTTCTTACTTATGCATCTAACAATGTCAAGCCGGCAGGGGGGGAGGCAGGGCATAGGGCAGGTATTTGACATTTTCCAAAAAAATGCTGTAAAATTCCCTACCCCAAGGCAAAAATGGAGGTCAAGAATAACTGAAATTCCCCACCCCGGGAAATGATCTGCGGTCTCAGGCACAAAAAAAAATTCAAATATCCCTACTCCCGGGACAGCAAGATAATTCAAACGCCCTACCCCCAGGCCAAAGCGATCGATCAAATCCCAGCTCTATGACCTGAATTTCAAACCCCCCCCCCCCCCTGCCCGCCGGCTTGACACTGATAGGTGCATTACATGGAAGTTATAGGTATATGAAAAGGTGAACATGACGGAAATAAACCTATAGTAGAGAAGTTGTTCATTTTCATTTAATCATCTTCGAGTTCAAAACCAGTGTAAGTTTCCTCTGCATTGAGTGGAAATTGTTTCCTTATCGACACATAAGCGCACGCAGGAAGAGGAATGCGTTTCTTTCCCAGAACACCATAAATGAGTCGGCAAAATTCCCTGTAGGCAATGCTTCGTAAGTAACTATGAACAAGAAAAAATAAAATATAATTAGTCATTTGATCTGGTCGAATCTACCCAAAAGGGGCAAAAGATCATGAAACATGTTGGGCACATTGAGAAGTTGGTTTGAAGGGGATGCGAACGATTCCTTGAAAATTTGGGATCTCGGAGACTTTGATTCGATCTCGAAAGCCTTTGCGCTATTCCCTCTTGGAGTCTAAAATCGTTTTAGTGATTTTACCATTCGTCGTCCTCTCAAAACGAGGTACCTGCAGTAAAACGCTGAAAATGATCAATTATCTCACCTTTCCTCGGAACCGGTCTGTCTGTATCTCCTCTTGTCTTTGGTTTTTAACCTTTCGGCAGCCATGCGAAGGCTCCATTTCTCAAGACAGACCGCATTAAAACCAGGATGCTGCGTAACGCACTTGAGAACTGTTCCATCAGGAATGTCTTGAAGAACAATGTCGCTGCACATGGCGTCTTTACAACCATCCAATTCCTGGCAGCAGTAACATTCGCTCAGGTTGCTGAGGGCAACACGGCTACAGTTTCCGCATGAACACCTAAGAGAACATTTCACAGCATCAAGCAAACATACTGCATTTAAGTTACAACGAATAAGACTGAATTATTGTTATACGGACGGTCAAGCTCGCTAACAAAACAAA
>JAHPZR010029580.1:0-10771 GCA_019787425.1 Platygyra sinensis | reverse complement strand
AAGAGTTAAAAAAGTGCGGTTTTAATTTTTTTAAAATTCCTGTTTTTTTTTTTAGTTTTGTCGGTGAGTAGACCCAAACTCCGACTCACTCGGCCAATTGTTGTCACCGGATGATGTCATCATCAGCCAATTACAGGCCATTTCTCAGCTCTTTTCGTTATATCCCCCCCTCAGGAGCATTTTGTCAAGTTAGCAAATTAACTCTTTAGACAGAACATGGCCGTCTATGAGAAATGTTTATTTGGTCAAAATTGGGCCAAACTCCGTTGGAGATGCACATCAGGACATTTGCAAGGATAAAGAATGTAACTTAGGACCAGTTGCTGGCTATTAAGGCTGAAATTATCCAGAGTTAAGCTGTATTTTCGTTTTGCATGCGAAACAGAAGATTTTGTAATCTGGAGTTTTTGTTTCTGTTCACTTTCGAAGGGAATATTCAATGTGCTATAAAGGTATTGCGGCTGGCCATGGAATACGATGACGGTGATAAATGTAAGATCGTGTTTACTTCACCAGAAGCAATGATGGAATTTTCTGGGGAAAAAAAGTTAAAACTTAGCCTAAACCCTTTTAACATATGTGAATTTATATTCGTTTGAAAGGTCAAGGTATTTTTTCCTTAGACGTAAACAAACCTCGCGGATTTCAACACGCTACGCAAAGAATATAATCATTGAATCACGCAACTTATGATCTGTTGACCCGTCAATATAATAAAAATCCAGAGCTTTGTAGTGTGCGCTGTGTAGATGAATTTGGCTTGGAATTTTACTGGAAGGGAGCGCTTAACCCTGTACTATGATTCTGTGGAAGAATTGGGACGGCTGGCATGCTTTAAGTGTCTTTTTTCGCTTCGAGCAAGAGTGACTTAAGAACGGAGTATGTAGTTTTTACTGTTCTTACGAGAGGAAACTCAAAAAACGATAAATCGCTTAAAAGGTTTCTGATCACGCTGAAATGTAAGATGACTTTAAAAAAGACAACAAGGCATTGAGGTCGGTTACTTTTATTACACTGAAAATTTACTAAAATTTAGCCTCAAATGTCTATTGACGTTTGTCGTGTGTCATTGCTGATGTTATAAAAAAGCTGTATGTTCACCTTGTTAGACCTCTCAAGTGTGGTCTACTCATCAAGCTTATTTAAGCGCTATGACAGAGGCTGTACAACGTCGAGCGACTAAGCTCATGGTTGGGAATAGGATTTCTTACAAAAAAACGTTTGAATAAGAGTGGTCTAATGTAGCTATCTTCTAGGCAAATCTATTTACTCATCATCTTTTTCAATCAATGCCTGCATAGTTATTATGGCCTCTAAATTATTATCTGCAGTTTTATAATTCTGAGCATGAACCCGATATTTTGAGGAACACTGAACTAACTTTTAAAGAGTATGACTAACTGTCGTGGGTCGTGGGTCGGGTGAAGGTCGTGAGTGTGGGTGTGGGTAAAAGTCGTGGGTAAAAAAAAATAATAAAATAAAAAATAGTAGAGAACACCAGTTGCCTATATCCGCATTTGCGAATCGCATTTTAACGATGATGAAAACAAATGAGTGGTATGACGAGAAAAAAAGAAAGAACATAAAGGCAGAAACCGACACAACGTAGAATTTACAAACAGTCTCGAAGCCTCAAGGCAGCTTCACCGCTGGGGTGAATTTCTTTCTTGACGTTTTGTTTTTGGTTCGAGATCCACTTTCTGTTCACTATCTTTGTCGCTGTACTCTCCAACGTTTCCCAGTCTTCCCCTTTTCGCCGACATAACTAAAGAAGACTGTATTTCACTAGGTGTTACCGTAAACGTCCATGTATAAGCCGCATCCGTAGATAAGCCGCACTCCCAATTTGAAAGGGCAGATTTTGGAAAAAAATAAAAACAAAGTTTTAAATGCCAGCAGAGTTGTATTTGCTATGAGCAAACAAGGACAAACAATCAAGGTCTCGAAACACTGACACGGAAGTTGCTGCCATCTTTCACATTTATCAAGTCTAAAGAAAGTGAAATTTCATTTGCTGTACCTTCTTTTCCGTTTGAATTTGACATCTTCAACTTAAAATCATCTTTTTACCTAATTTTTCAAGATTATCACTTCAAAACACGCCATAAACTTTACCATTGCAACAAAACAAACGAGTACTTAGTAGCCAAGCTTTCGATGTGGAGAGGAGTCTGGGACAGAGCCTGGGTTGAACAAAAAAGCATCGCAGTTCAAACAAGGAGAAATCTACTTTTGACTTAGCCTCCCACGCAGACGTTCTTAGGCTTGTCACGCGTTCCTCCCCACGAACGTCTGCTCAACGGACAGGCCACTTCCGTTCACTGGCGGTTAGCCTTTGTTTTAAAAGAACCAATCCTGTTCTGTTAACGTTGACATCTCTGTTGTTTGCCAGGCTGTTTGCCATGTGCTTATGCATTGTTTAGGCTCATTTATATTGCACGATATTTGCTTCGAGGGGCAAAATATGGAAAATAAGAATTTTTCCGTGAAATGTTGCTTACCTGCATTTAATATTATGGCGCTGGGCCCGGTAATGTTTCGCTAGAACTATATGATTTGCATGATAAGAAAGCAACATATGTTGCTTCTTATCATGCAAATCATATTACCCACGTCCGGTTTTTCCTTTGGAGACGCCGTGCTTTACTTCGAGAAAGCTACACGTATCTGTAGTGAGGTTCTTATGTTTCATCCATCAATTTGGTTGAGCTTGTGTTTCTCGATTTCGATGAATAGGTTTATTGCTCCTTTTGTCCCTTCTGGCATCACATAATTAAATGTAGCTGTTTACGTGCGAATCAGTTGACTGTTTTGCGTGTTGTATATCCCAAAGTTTAGGCGACTTCATGTTGCTATTATCAAGGGTACAAATAAGAATAAAATTAACAAATGCGAGTTCAAGAATTACAAATGATTTCCATAGCGGAGATGGATACACACAAACTTAAGTGAACATGCAAGCAAAACGAAAATAAAGCTTAATAACTCTTGATAATTTCAGCCTTAGTAGCCAGCAACTGGTCCTAAGTTACATTCTTTATCCTTACAAATGTCCTGATGTGCATCTCCGAGGCATTTTGGCCCAATTTTGAACAAATAAACATTTCTCACGGACGGCCATGTTCTGTCTGAATAGTTCATTTGCTAACTTGACAAAATGCTCCTGAGGATTTTGTCTGACGAAAAGAGCTGAGAAATGGCCTGTAATTGGCTGATAATGACATCATCCAGTGAAGACAATTGGCCGAGTGAGTCGGAGTTTGGGTCTGCTCACCGACAAAACTAAAAAAAATAAATAAAATAAACCGAAGGCAGAGCAAGAAACCGCCCAGCCTCTGGCTGCGCGGTTTAAAAATAAACCGAAGGCAGAGCAAGAAATTGCCCAGCCTATGGCTGCACGGTTTAAAAAAAAAAAAACCGAAGGCAGAGCAAGAAACCGCCCAGCCTTCGGCTGCGCAGTTTAATTAAAACCGCGCTTTTTTTGACTCTTTTGCGCTCACAAAATCATTACGTAATATTTGGCACCAACGTTTTGCGTGAAAACATTACCCGGAAACAATTGAAAAGATGGTTAGGACTTGTTTCCATATCTCTAACCGCCCTTGGATACCTTGTGATGCGTACACAAGGTAAATACTGATTATAGGCCTAAGCACTGAAAATACTGATAAGGGTTAGGGTTAATGGTTACCTTCTTTCTACATTATAAAACTGCAGATAATTAGAGATATCGAGGCCATAATAACTATGCAGGCATTTGAATGAAAAAAATTAAAAGTTCATAGATTCGTCTAGAAGATAGCTACATTAGACCAGTCTTGCTCAAACGTTCTTTGTAAGAAATCCTATTTCCAACCATGAGCTTAGTCGCCCGACGTTGTACAGCCTCTGTCATATTGCTTAAATAAGCTTGATGAGTAGACCACACTTGAGAGGTCTAACAAGGTGAACATGCAGCTTTTAATAACATCAGCAATGACACACGACAAACGACGATAGACATTTTAGCCTAAATTTTCAGTGTAATAAGAGTAACCGACGTCAATGCCTTGTTGTCTTTTTTACAGTCATCTTGCGTTTCAGCGTGATCCGAAACCTTTTAAGCGATTTATCGCTTTTGAGTTTCCTCTCGAAAGAAGAGTAAAAGCTACATACTCGGTTTTAAAGTCACTCCTTCTCGAGGCAAAAAAAAAAACACTTAAAGCATGCCAGCCGCCCCAATTCCTCCACAGAATCATAGTACAAGGTTAAGCGCTCCGTTCCAGTAAAATTCTTAGCCAAATTCATCTCCACAGCGCACACTGCAAAGCTCTGGATTTTTATTATATTGACGGGTCAACAGATCATAAGTTGCGTGATCGATTCCACAGCGAAAGTGGACAGTACAAGTTGTGTGATTCAATGATTATATTCTTTGCATAGCATGTTGTAATCCGAGAGGTTTGTTTACGTCTAAGGAAAAAATAGCTTGACCTTTCAAATGAATATAAATTTAGGGTTTAGGCTAAGTTTTAACTTTTTTTCCCCAGAAAATTCCATCATTGCTTCTGGCGAAGTAAACACGATCTTACATTTATCACCGTCAGCGTGTTCCATAGCAGACGTAATACCTTTATAGCGCATTGAATATTCCCTTCGAAAGTGAACAGAAACAAAAATTCCAGATTACAAAGTCTTCTATTTCGCACGCAAAACGAAAATACAGCTTAACTCTGGAGAATTCCAGCCTTAGTAACTGGTCCCAAATTAGATGCTTTATCCTTGCAAATGTCCTGATGCCCATTGCCGAAGGATTTTGGCCAAGTTTGACCAAATAAACATTTTTCCCGTCGGCGGCCATTTCTTTTGTCTAAATAGTTAATTTGCTAACTTGACAAAATGCTCCTGAGGGGGGATATGACGAAAAGAGCTGAGAAATGGCCTGTAATTGGCTGATGATGACATCATCCGAGTGGGAGTTTGGGTCTGCTCGCCAACAAAACGAAAAAAAACAAGAATTTAAAAAAAATTAAAACTGCGCTTTTTTAGCTCTTTTGCGCTCACAAAAACATTATGTAATATTTAGCAACAACGTTTTGCGAGAAAATATTACCCGAAACAATTTAAAAGATGGTTAGGACTTGTTTCCATATCTTAAACCGCCCTTGGATACCTTGTGATGCGTACACAAAGTAATTACTGGTTATAGGCCTAAGCACTGAAAATACTGATTAGGGTTAGGGTTAATGCAAGGGGTGAATGGTTAGCTTCTTTATAGCAATCGGGTTTCCGATATGGTACCACGCTTTAAAACTCCTGGATACTCACACTGTCCGACTGCTCGTTTGTTAACTTTTTAATCTTTACACAAACGTTCTGCTCGTGAAACGGGATATAGTTACCGCCGTCATCTACTGTTACATAACGACCGACTTTAATTATGCGAAACATGACTCTCGCCTTTCAGCATATGAAGGTGTTATGTTACAAAGGGTTTGATCTTTACTTTACTTAATAATTTTACAGCAGATAAATACATGTACATACAAACATATAAATAAATAGCTGCTGGAAGACCTAGCAACAGGAATGAGCTTCCCTGGTGATAAAGGCCACCAGAAACAATATATGTAAAACAAGAACATGAATAAAATATACATTAATGACAGGCAGTGTTGTAAAACGAATATAGTAAAATATTATGTGTTACAAAAATAATGCTGACTGAAATTAAATAACAATTACATTAAATCTCTGCTATCAGTAGCAAAACAGTAGAGTCTTAGGTCTTTTTGAACATTGATTTGTGATTCCCTCTTCCTAATAGATATAGGTAAATTATTCCAAAGGCGAGCAACTCTAGGAAAAAAAGACGACCTAAATAATTCTGTTCTTGCATAGTTAGTTTTAAAAGTGAGTATGACTAACTGTCGTGGGTCGTGGGTCGTGGATCGTGGGTGAAAGTCGTGGGTCGTAGCTGTGGGTGTGGGTAAAAGTCGTGGGTAAAAAAAAAATTAAAAAAATAAAAATAAATAAAAATAACAAAAATAGTAGAGAACACCAGTTGCCTATATCCGCGTTTGCGAATTGCATTTTAATGATGATGAAAACAAATGAGTGAAATGATGAGAAAAAAAGAAAGAACATAAAGGCAGAAGGTAGAATGTTTCTTTTCGACGGTGTACTATACTGGTATGACACGCAAACTTCAAACACACCTCAATGGGCAATCCCGCTGACACCTATCCAGTATTGCAGGCTCAAGTCTGGCTTTACCCCTGCAAAATGAGGTTGACAAGCCTACCCAACTGGGCAGCACTCACTACGGATGGAAGGAATTAGAAATGGAAGAAAAGCAGTGTCACTGAATGGAAAAAAATATGGTCCTATGCAATATTCTAACTGTAATGAATCGTATAAATGCACAAACGAGACACGCCCATTTAGACCGGAATATGGAGTTATAAACAGAACTCAGTTTAAGCGTAATCCAACGGGCGAGGAAAATTTGTCGAATCTGTGAAGGTGTGGGTGAATATGTACCGTGCACCGCAAGGCGATACATAAAGGAAGGCAAAAAGAGCGTCAGGGTATTCCCCCTGGGTACCCACACTTGTCCAGTGCTGTCAAAGCCAGAAAAACCAAAAGAAAAAGTGAAAGAAATGTTCAAGAAAAATTCCAAATTACCGTAAACGTCCATGTATAAGCCGCACTTTTTTTCACTAAATTGAAGCCCAAAATCAAGGGTGCGGCTTATCCACGGATACATCTGTGTTTGGAGATCGCAAACACCTAATTAATATTCATAAAACTTCTTAAGTTGTCAAGAAATAAACATAAAAGAAACTGAGAGTTTGTTGCTGTTGTTCGTTGACTTTTTTCACGAGTGACGGCTCCTAAAGGAGCCGTTTATGTCTTTGAGTGTTTATCGGCGAATCTTGCTCTCCACTTTACTCGAACAACTAAACACCAACCTACAAGGAATCTCCATTCCTCTACACAGCTGTTTTCAGTGACGGCTACGGCCAGTCAATTCCACGCATATCTTTCCGCCACGTGCGATGAAATACCACAAAATTCGCGAGTACTCACGAGGGAAATGGCCGACTATTTCATTGTTTTTGACCACTTTCCCGGCAAATTTGTCGACTTTGTTGTCAAGCTCCTGATCTGCCTGAAGTTTTTCCCCTATTGCGGGTTTTCAAACAACTTTATAGACGTGATATCCCCGAACAGCCGAGTCAAAAGTAGCCTCCTACGCAGACGTTCTAAGGCTTGTCACGCATTCCTCCCCACGAACGTCTGCTCAACGGACCGGTCACATCTGTTCGTTGACAGTTAGCCAATCATAGCTTCTCTGCCAATCTGGGCAAAGCTGGACTTTGACCGACTTTGACCCAACGCTTCAACACGAGAAATTTGTGCCGCAAAATGTTCAAAATTTTCACTTACGTACGAGTTCCTCCAGCAACTGCAGACGTACATATTATTTTAGAAGTACCGGCAACTGATAAGATCCACATTGAGGACCGGTACGGTCTTGCCAGAGCTAAGTCAAACAATGGGATATACAACACGCAAAACAGTCAACTGATTCGCACGTAAACAGCTACATTTTAATTATGTGATGCCAGAAGGGACAAAAGGAGCAATAAACCTATTCATCGAAATCGAGAAACACAAGCTCAACCAAATTGATGGATGAAACATAAGAACCTCACTACAGATACGTGTAGCTTTCTCGAAGTAAAGCACGGCGTCTCCAAAGGAAAAACCGGACGTGGGTAAATATGATTTGCATGATAAGAAGCAACATATGTTGCTTCTTATCATGCAAATCATATAGTTCTAGCGAAACATTACCGGGCCCAGCGCCATAATATTAAATGCAGGTAAGCAACATTTCACGGAAAAATTCTTATTTTCCATATTTTGCCCCTCGAAGCAAATATCGTGCAATATAAATGAGCCTAAACAATGCATAAGCACATGGCAAACAGCCTGGCAAACAACAGAGATGTCAACGTTAACAGAACAGGATTGGTTCTTTTAAAACAAAGGCTAACCGCCAGTGAACGGAAGTGGCCTGTCCGTTGAGCAGACGTTCGTGGGGAGGAACGCGTGACAAGCCTAAGAACGTCTGCGTGGGAGGCTAAGTCAAAAGTAGATTTCTCCTTGTTTGAACTGCGATGCTTTTTTGTTCAACCCAGGCTCTGTCCCAGACTCCTCTCCACATCGAAAGCTTGGCTACTAAGTACTCGTTTGTTTTGTTGCAATGGTAAAGTTTATGGCGTGTTTTGAAGTGATAATCTTGAAAAATTAGGTAAAAAGATGATTTTAAGTTGAAGATGTCAAATTCAAACGGAAAAGAAGGTACAGCAAATGAAATTTCACTTTCTTTAGACTTGATAAATGTGAAAGATGGCAGCAACTTCCGTGTCAGTGTTTCGAGACCTTGATTGTTTGTCCTTGTTTGCTCATAGCAAATACAACTCTGCTGGCATTTAAAACTTTGTTTTTATTTTTTTCCAAAATCTGCCCTTTCAAATTGGGAGTGCGGCTTATCTACGGATGCGGCTTATACATGGACGTTTACGGTAACACCTAGTGAAATACAGTCTTCTTTAGTTATGTCGGCGAAAAGGGGAAGACTGGGAAACGTTGGAGAGTACAGCGACAAAGATAGTGAACAGAAAGTGGATCTCGAACCAAAAACAAAACGTCAAGAAAGAAATTCACCCCAGCGGTGAAGCTGCCTTGAGGCTTCGAGACTGTTGTAAATTCTACGTTGTGTCGGTTTCTGCCTTTATGTTCTTTCTTTTTTTCTCGTCATACCACTCATTTGTTTTCATCATCGTTAAAATGCGATTCGCAAATGCGGATATAGGCAACTGGTGTTCTCTACTATTTTTTATTTTATTATTTTTTTTTTACCCACGACTTTTACCCACACCCACACTCACGACCTTCACCCGACCCACGACCCACGACAGTTAGTCATACTCTTTAAAAGTTAGTTCAGTGTTCCTCAAAATATCGGGTTCATGCTCAGAATTATAAAACTGCAGATAATAATTTAGAGGCCATAATAACTATGCAGGCATTGATTGAAAAAGATGATGAGTAAATAGATTTGCCTAGAAGATAGCTACATTAGACCACTCTTATTCAAACGTTTTTTGTAAGAAATCCTATTCCCAACCATGAGCTTAGTCGCTCGACGTTGTACAGCCTCTGTCATAGCGCTTAAATAAGCTTGATGAGTAGACCACACTTGAGAGGTCTAACAAGGTGAACATACAGCTTTTTTATAACATCAGCAATGACACACGACAAACGTCAATAGACATTTGAGGCTAAATTTTAGTAAATTTTCAGTGTAATAAAAGTAACCGACCTCAATGCCTTGTTGTCTTTTTTAAAGTCATCTTACATTTCAGCGTGATCAGAAACCTTTTAAGCGATTTATCGTTTTTTGAGTTTCCTCTCGTAAGAACAGTAAAAACTACATACTCCGTTCTTAAGTCACTCTTGCTCGAAGCGAAAAAAAGACACTTAAAGCATGCCAGCCGTCCCAATTCTTCCACAGAATCATAGTACAGGGTTAAGCGCTCCCTTCCAGTAAAATTCCAAGCCAAATTCATCTACACAGCGCACACTACAAAGCTCTGGATTTTTATTATATTGACGGGTCAACAGATCATAAGTTGCGTGATTCAATGATTATATTCTTTGCGTAGCGTGTTGAAATCCGCGAGGTTTGTTTACGTCTAAGGAAAAAAATACCTTGACCTTTCAAACGAATATAAATTCACATATGTTAAAAGGGTTTAGGCTAAGTTTTAACTTTTTTCCCCAGAAAATTCCATCATTGCTTCTGGTGAAGTAAACACGATCTTACATTTATCACCGTCATCGTATTCCATGGCCAGCCGCAATACCTTTATAGCACATTGAATATTCCCTTCGAAAGTGAACAGAAACAAAAACTCCAGATTACAAAATCTTCTGTTTCGCATGCAAAACGAAAATACAGCTTAACTCTGGATAATTTCAGCCTTAATAGCCAGCAACTGGTCCTAAGTTACATTCTTTATCCTTGCAAATGTCCTGATGTGCATCTCCAACGGAGTTTGGCCCAATTTTGACCAAATAAACATTTCTCATAGACGGCCATGTTCTGTCTAAAGAGTTAATTTGCTAACTTGACAAAATGCTCCTGAGGGGGGATATAACGAAAAGAGCTGAGAAATGGCCTGTAATTGGCTGATGATGACATCATCCGGTGACAACAATTGGCCGAGTGAGTCGGAGTTTGGGTCTACTCACCGACAAAACTAAAAAAAAAAACAGGAATTTTAAAAAAATTAAAACCGCACTTTTTTAACTCTTGCGCTCACAAAAACATTACGTAATATTTAGCAACAACGTTTTGCAAGAAAACATTACCCGGAAACAATTTAAAAGATGGTTAGGACTTGTTGCCATATCTCAAACTGCCCTTGGATACCTTGTGATGCGTACACAAAGTAAATACTGATTATAGGTCTAAGCACTGAAAATACTGATTAGGGTTAATGCAAGGGGTTAATGGTTAGTAGACTGCAAAACAGTCGTTTTCGGACGTTTTCGGAAGGCGCAAAGCGCCGTAAGCGTGATCCTTGCTCTAGACCTTTCGTTCGAATATGGACCGTCGCTCGCGTTCGCAAAAAATATGACTGTTTTGCAGTCTAAATCGTTAGCTTCTTTATAGCGTTCGGGTTTTCGATATGGTACTTAAATTAAGCCGTAT
>JAHPZR010029579.1:10000-13371 GCA_019787425.1 Platygyra sinensis | reverse complement strand
ATGAGAGGGAGTGGTTACAAAATTTCGATCTTACGGAGGTTTTGTTCTACAGGCGGTACGTCGACGACACCTTTTGTTTATTTCACTCTGAAGACGATGCGGTGCAGTTTTTTTCATTATCTTGACAGCAGGCATACAAATATACGGTTCACCATGGAAAAGGAATCTGAAAATAGGCTGCCTTTTTTAGATGTCCTCATTGACAACAATCAGGTCCCTGTTCTCACCACGGTGTTTCGCAAATCCACCTTTACCGGCCTCCTTATGAATTTCACTAGCTTTACATCATACTCCTATAAGTTAGGCTTAATTAGAACTCTTATAGATAGAGCGTACAAGATTAATAGTACTTGGCTAGGATTCCATCAGGAAACTACTAAGATAAGGGATTTTTTACTCAAAAATTCTTATCCAGCACACATTATTGACAAGGCTATTAATTCCACTATCAATAAGTTTTTTCAGTTTAACAGGCAAAATGGCAACAACAGCCCAGAGTGCTCCTATGTCAAATTACCTACGTGGGTAAATTTTCTGCTATTGCACAAAAACGGATTCGTAGAACCATTCAGCGTTTTTGTGACAACAGCTTTAATATTAAGCTAGTGTTTTCTTTGTTCAAAATCGGCTCTTTGTTTAGCGTGAAAGACCTTATCCCTAAAGAGCTCAAATCATGCGTTGTTTATAGATTCAGGTGTGCAGGCTGCGGTGCCTGCTATGTCGGCGAGACTTCCCGACACATTTGCACACGCATAAACGAGCACTTAAATATAGATAAGGCCTCTCACATTTTCAAGCATTTACAGGATTCACCTGGGTGTCGGGCACTTTGTTCGAGCGAGTGCTTTGTTGTAATAGATCAAGCAAGAACACGGACACAGTTAAAAATCAAGGAGGCAGTGCATATTCACTGGGAGAAACCCTCCCTAAATCAACAATTGTTTCATGTAAATCTTAATCTTTCTTTGTAATCAGTTGTTGTATCATACTATTGTTATTCTAATTTTTCCGCTATATATTGTTCATCATTGTAATTCCATCCGTAAACTGACGATGGCACAGGAGTTGCCGAAACATGTTTTTCAAATTTAAAAGTCTGGTCCTCTTCATTAAGATTCTTACAAAGTATGAAGTAGTATGAAAATTTTAAATAACCCTGTCAAATATGAAGTACTAGTGAAACAATACTTGCGTTCAATCCTGGACGACATAAGTGCATAAATCGGCCGGAAGGATACAACATACTATTCCAAGGATTTCATCTCTTTAACTTTCTTTCTTCTGACCTGTGTTGTAGCTGGTGTTTGTCGTTTATTTTTTCTTTCTTGTTTTTGATTAACAATCGCCCGTTTCCTTGCTAAAAATAGGTTAATCTGAATGGTTCAACAGGCCCCATTCATTTCAACAAGTATGGAAAGCGAGAAGGAATTGAACTGGAGATTTTGAACCTTCGAAACAATTCCCTGGTAAAGGTAACTGACAATGTAAAGACAAGACATCTTTTTGGGTATTCAGTCATTTGGGTTTGACTGATGTGGTAGACTTCTTACTATACCATGAAGAGATAATTAAAACTTTCCTGAAAGCACATTTTAGATTTAAACCGAAAGGCGATTTAGTGATGTTCGATTCCCTTAACTGTTTTTGTAACTTTGAATTAATTAAATGGGTCTAGGTAGTTTCTTCGGTAGAGGGTAGCAGAATATGCAGAAAATACTTGATTATGTGATGTTTAATTCTGCTATCTCAGATTCATGCTTTAAGGTCTTCTAATGAGATGTATTTATTCCTGGCTGTCTACATCTTATTTTAGATAGGTACATGGAATTCAACTAAAGGTGTCGTCCTGCTTGGAAGTGTCTTACGCAACATGGACGATCCACATTCCAAAGGAAGTCTCGAAGGAAGGAAACTTAGGGCTGTTGTTACAATGGTAAGATCTGAAGTGGTATTTTATATTGCTATTGCTGTTTTGCATGATTAAACCTTGTACTAGTGTTCTAAAGGTTTTATGAAAGCTCTGTCTCGTTATTGTTTTCAGTCAATTGACTTAAATTGTAACAAGTAGCCGATTATGAACTCAAGCAGGGTGAGATTCCTGTCGACTCATACAGCCTTAGTTGACGAGGGCACAGCCAGAGAACTAACACCCATAGAAATTGTCAGAGAATAATCGTATTGCCTCAGTATACTGCCGGCAGTACTTCAAATCTTTATCTACATCCTCTTCGCAAAGAAGCAGCCGAAATTTTGTTAAGAAACACACACTGCCACGCTACTCACTGTCTACAACAGAAGAGACAGAAAGAAGATGCTTGATAGTAACAATAATTAGCAATCGATGTTTCTTTACACGGTGCTTCAAAATAAATAGGACGCACCATTTGTAATGGAGAGAAGGCAAAAAGATGGCGGCATTACATATACCGGATATTGTATCGGTCTGCTGAATGAGCTGGCAAGAAATCTCAAGTTTACATATGAGATCTACCCTTCTCCGGACGGGTTGTACGGCGCTGAAACGGAAAATGGAACGTGGAATGGACTGATTGGCGAGATAATGAACAAGGTAACTTGAACATTTACCCTTGTTCTTGTACTAGACTCCAAACAGAAGATTTTTGTGGTAAAGTTGAACTATTCAGACAGAAAATTTCCCATTAATATTAGGTTTTGAGAAGCTAGTGAAAAAATACAACGTTTTCTAACTTATCTCACTTCATCAGTGCCAGCTGTGAACCCACTGTAGTTTTTTTATACCAATTAAAGGGAGAATAACGAAATGAAAAACAGCGAAAACTCGATCCCAAATCCTTTACACGACTAGTCGTCTAGTGGCCGCATATGTACCAAATTAGGATTCCATGTACTTTAAATCTTGCAAATCTTTGGGCGGATAGGACTGTATGGGAAAAGACAATACTTTTAGTAGGCTACCGTGGTAGTCAGTATTCGAGGGAACGTCAGACGTGGGTTAAATTTGGGTTTTAACTTTAGCAAATCACTGGTACTGTAGAGCAGTTCGAATTTCACCGGGTCTGTTACACTCTTTTTTTCTCTATAAGAATATATTTTATAAGAATATCGAGGCTGAAATTTGCGAAATTTTAAGAATATTTTAAGACTAAAGCCGAGGCTGAGGATAGATATCATTTTGTGAGTTGAAACATCTGTAAATACAATACCATTTCATGTTTTTTAACTTGACCGTACAAAATTATTCCTTTCTCAGAACGGTGAAACTAGCCAACAAAACGAAAAAACCTGCACTATAGCTATAGCAAAATGTTCAGCGCTAATGACAGTTCGATGATGAACGGTACATGTAATACAGATGTACAGTATTTAGCACAAAAGACATAAACTAAACC
>JAHPZR010029579.1:0-5000 GCA_019787425.1 Platygyra sinensis | reverse complement strand
CGCCAGCGAAAAGATTTGATGGATTATAAGAGATGATAGATAGCCAACGAGGCGCGTAGCGCCGAGTTGGCTATAATTATCTCATATCCAACAAGCGCGAGTGGAATAATTGTTTTATTAAAACGCCCCCTAAAATATAGAAAACTAGACTACAATAAAAACAAAAACGGCCCAAAAAATCACGCATACGCTCGCCCTTTTTTGTAGATCATGGTATAATGGCTCATATACCATGATGGCTAAGCCAATGAAAACTCGCGAATTGCATTATCCAATGATCCAGTTTTTAATCATCTCGATTATTCCCCAGTTTTAGCTGGGGAATATTCGGTCACGTGGTGTGTTTAGACCAATCGCAGGCGAGCGAAAAAGTTTGATGGATTATAATCCAAGATATTGTATCGATATTTTACTGAATCTAGTTGTGAAACTCCCGCTCGCTTTTAATGGAATGGTGCTATATCTGATCGATGGTTCTTCCAAAGGCATTGTTCTTTTGTTGAATGCACATGCTATTTTTGTGCAGAAGTTAAAATAAAACGAAAAGACTATTCAGATGCTAGAATCAAAGATGCTACAAGTGCTGCAACTCATAAATTGATGTATGATTAAGCGACTGTTTTGGATTTTGTAACATTTCTCAGTTCCAGGTTTAAGTACGGCCCTTGGGTATTCGTTTGCTTTACAAGCAAACGACACTGCCCTTAAGGACTTCACATTGGCCATTCTACGTCTGAATGAGAATGATTTCCTTGATCAGCTGAAAAGAGAATGGTGGGAATTAACAAATGAGTGCCCTCAAGAACAAGGAACAAGTGAGAAAACGTTTCTATTACTGCAGCTTTATATATTCATGCATTTCTTATCATCGGGAGATAAAATTTCCTTGTTGATAGATTTATTTTTCGCAATTATACGACAACAAAACTCTTTGCCTTATATTAGCTATGTAAACTAAGGGTAGAAAGAACTAGATGATGGTTGATTTTAATCAAAAGAAAACCACGGATGTGCTGGGAACTTAAACATATTTTATTATCAGAGTGGGATTTGATCATCATCATCATCATTATTATCATTATTAAGGAAGCCAACGAATTCTTTAGTTAAGATATTTCGACAGACAGGTTCCGTCTAAAAATTCTGAGAGGCAAGCTTTATTTCTCCTTTTCAGCCTTGTCCCGAAGCGTATCGATCTGCGAGTGATGCTTGGAGTCTATGTTGTGATGGGTGTTGGAATAATTGTTGCATTCATGACGCTGATCGCAGAGATTTTGTGGATCAACAAAAGGTTTGAGCATCTTAGATTTTTCATTAAAGTTTTACAAAAGTATTCCTCCGAGGGTTAAGGTTTTTTTTAATAATTAAGCTATTACTTTTTAATTCCTTGAACTAACTTTCTTACCAAAATGTTTAAGATGCACATAAACACATCAGGGCTTTTGTTTGTTTTCAGGTTTTTCTTGTTTACTAGGATCATCTACCCTCCGTTCCCAATAAAAAAAAAAACTTGTATCGTTCTTTTATTTAAAAGAAACATCAAATACTATTTTCTAACAATCGAAAAATTGTACAAAAATATCATGGAAGTTGATCTTGCAAACATTTCTCCTCATACAGTTTTATTTGCATCTATAGACAAAAGACTACTATGGTGCAAGTCCAGCCAAGGATCGAACTCTCTGATTGATTGGTCGTAAACAAGTCAATAACTAGTATTTAACCTAGCTACTCGAGGGAAAACTGTATGTGTATTATTAAGGAGACACATATATCAGACTCCTCTGTTATATTATCTCATGTTCCGAAAGATCGATATTCAGTATTTCGCAAGTTAATTAACAGAAGTCAACAACCAGGAGGTTAGCATGCTACCAAGCAAAGACATAAGTAAATAAGGGAATCCATTCCATACCATTTTGGAGCTGGGTGATGATTTCTTCAGTAAAATTGCTTGCTGTATATTGTGTGAATGGTTAGTTAGCGTAATATTTCTTTCTTTTATTTTAGAGCAAAGAATTTTTTTAATTCGACATTTTTTTAAAATCACTATTTAATCGTTCAATATAATTATTTTAACACTATTGAGGAATATACAAATTCAAAAGGACAAGAAACACTAAACTTTGTGGTAATGTTTTTTTTCTAGCCAAATTTAAGGAACACCAGAAAGCTCATCACCAATGTTTCAGTTTTACCGTTCATTGGTTTGCAAAAGTTTGAGGCAAGCTCAGCCACTGTAACGGTCCATAACACACATGTCAGACCTACTGCAACCATAACAAACATGTCAGACCTACTGTAACCATAACGAAGATGTCAGACCTACTGTAACCATAAGAAACATGTCAGACCTACTGTAACAATAACAAACAATGTCAGACCTACTATAACCATAACAAACATGTCAGACCTACTATAACCATAACAGACATGTCAGACCTACTGTAACCATAACAAACATGTCAGACCTACTATAACCATAACAAACATGTCATACCTACTGTAACCATAACAAACGTGTCCGATCTACTGCGACCATAACAAACATGTCAGACCTATTGTAACCATAACAAACACGCATGTCATTTTCATGCTGAAATTTGATTCCTGTATCCATTTTCTGTGAAACTGGTAGTTTGGCAGGGAGTCTATTAAAAACTACACAGAGCTAATTCATTAAAATTTCAAGTTAGATATAACTGAAAGGCTAAAGTTATCTCATTAGTTCATAAATATTTTGCAATAGACTATCTTTTTTTAACATGGCGCCTAGAACATCTTAAAGTGGGGATAAACCTAAACTCTGTAACAAAAAATTGGAAGTTTGGTTTTTTTCTAACGGATTTGAATCGTAGGTATTGAAGTCTTATTTTGAGAATTTCTTTCACGTAAGTTCAAAACTCGTTTCCTCAAAACGACTTATCTCTGCCTTTGAGAAATTATATTTTAAAAGATTTTGTTCAATTGAGCTGAAGTTTTCAGGATTTGTTTTTCTGAGCAGGTTTTGTAATTCGAAAAGAGAACATTCCCATTTTGTCGAAGTTATGCATTAAAACGTATGCTCAATTTCCTTCATCAGAATTAAACTGGTCACCATGTCAGGTGTTTCAAACTTTTCAAAAATCTCTGCTTAAAACAGTAAGCTATTTGTCTTCTTTTAAAAAATGAAAAATTTATTCATTTTGGTCGCATCTTGCAGGACTCATCTTTTCTCAAGTAAGTCCTGGTGTTCCCCAGGAAGTGGCGGATTTAATTTACCTCTGTCAGGTTACAACACAGTTCTAGGGTCTACATTTTTTTTCCCTGATAATATTTGGTCTTTAAGCTTTCTAAGAATGTGTACCTTGCCATGGTTTGGATTTAAATCTTGCCTCGAGAAAAGTTTAAAAACATGGTGTGTTATTAGGTTACCCCCACAGTGGGCTTTAACCTTTAATTATGCTAATATTGATGAGCTACATTAAAGGTTGTTTAAACATCAGTACTTTTAAATTCGCTTGAACGTTTAATATTTTGTCTCGGTTATTCTGCAGTTTACTTTCAATAGCAAATATGATTTAAAAACACTTGATTTTGTTGTTATCACATTCCAAACATTTTCCAATTTGCAATATGCCTTTTGAAATGTGATGCATGTTTATGAAGTACGTTTTTAGCACATTTTCCAAGAGTATAAGGATTTAGTGGATTCAGTGGTTAGAGCATCCGACTAGATCACGGAGAGTCGTGGGTTCAAATCCCATCTGGGACTCGGTTTTTTTTTCCGAGGTCTCCATAAATTCAATATCATGTTGTTGTTATTTCATCTTTAATATACTCAATAATAATGATAATTTCACTTATAGTAAAACGGTAAAAAACATTAAATTATTGAACAATTTTAAAAAAAAATAAGAAATAAATTTAAAAGTGATCGATAATAATAATAATAATGATGATGATGATAAATAAATAAATAATAATAGTAATTGCAAGAATAACAGAAATCGTGAGGGAATATAATGTACAGGTAGTTCCAAAAATAGTGCAATTCAAAGTTACTATAAATAAGCCTGCGAGGCAGCCGTTCCTTTCCTTTACCAAACGCTCGTAGACTGTTCACAGTCCCCTATTGTTCCGTGCGATCGTGTTTTTTCGCTAAAACAATAAAGCTTATTTTGTAGAGTAACTAGCCGCAAAAATTTTTCGATTTGGTTAAATCTTTGATTTTCTATGACTCGTCAAAGTACGTGAAATTGCCGCCATTTTGGTCCACGACCGAGTTTAACGGAGAATGGGTCGAGGGCCGGATGTGACGTCAAATCGAGAACACGATGATTCTGAGATTCGCATATTAACTCGTTTCTGTGGGAAGGGCTGGAAAAGTTGTTCGAAAAAAATGCTAGCCAGGTGCGCTGTAGTGTGATGTAGCAACACAACAAACTTTAGGAGGTACTCCGCTTTATGCCATACGTTTTATGGAGAGATGTCCTGAAGAGAAGAAACGTACAAAGTGATGGCTCGATTCGTGCAAAGTGATAGCCGTCTAAGAGTTCGGTGATCTGTTCCACAGAGTATTTCAAACCAGATGATCTCGCTCGATGCCTGGATTTTCAGAGAGAGGAAGGGATTTTGCTGACTCAGTGACTTAAGCGAGACGAATTTGGAATAACTGTCCATCGAATCATGAAGCCGTTGTTGCATCTGATCTGAGAAACAACAGCAGTCAGTCGGCACAGCCGACAGATAGTTTTGTATTTGCCCACTGCTAATCTTAAAACTCCATTTCTGAAGCCATACAGGTTTAATTCCTGGATATTCAGTAACACACTTTAAGGTACCATCAGCACCAATATCTTCAAGAACAAGATCACCCTTCTTTGAGTCTTGACAACCTAACTCACTCTAATATAATAATAACAACAATAACATTCGCTGATGATATGTTTGAAGGGAAGCGACGCTACAATTTCCACACTCGCAGGAAAAGAACACAAACATTGTGTCATGGGATAATC
>JAHPZR010029578.1:0-10366 GCA_019787425.1 Platygyra sinensis | reverse complement strand
AGCCGAAGTGGAAAAAGAAACTGAAAGGCAATGCAGGAAGACGTAAATACAGCGATGAATAGATCCATTGCATAAATGGCGCCCACATTTGAATAACAATACTTTGTACATCCTTAGCCTCACATTCATATTTCAAGACAAAGGAATTTTCACATGAATGTGAGGCTAAGGATGTGTGAGAATTGTTATTCAAATTTAGGCGCTATTTCTGCAAAGGGTGTATAGAACTCAACCATTCTTACAGCAGAAAAAATTGGGTTAGCCTTTCCTTACTACCTGATGTACCTTCTTTCCTCCAACATGGACCGAACAAGCTAGGTCAATAACATACTTACATGAAACATACCCGTTTTAATATCTCGAGTTCGCTTAAATTTTTGATTATACACAGCGGCGCAAACATATCTTTTAAAGAAACTGATTCTCAAGGCTTTAATCCAAGTTTGAACCTGATATTAAAGTTCTCCGCCTTTGTTGAAGTCATATGCAGTACACAAGGAGTAAACAGACTGACTAACAGGAAGACTGATCTGACTTGAATACTTGAGAAACTTCATGAATCTGCGGAGAAATTTAATTTCATATCACATTTGCGCGGCAGCATTTGATTAGGCGGTTGCGTTGTCACTTTATTTCTAAATTAAAACTCTGAAAAATTCTCTGATAAGAGATTAAGATGTTTTTTTTTTCATTGACATCGGATTCTAACGTTAAACATCCTGTGCTCTCACTGACTGTTCTTGAAGGAAACTTTGATGCCCGACCAAACAATAACGGAAAGAAGAAACTTTTACGATTGTTAATCATGCTTGGAACAGATCTCATAAGCAATCCAGCTGGCCGTCTCTACACCATCTGAGCTGTTGCAGCATCGACGTCATAAGTAACTGCCTGCTTCCAGAGTCATAGCTGTTGATATGAAATAAAAGGAAAACGTAAAAAAAGCAGTTTGTGACACAAGCTGATTGATATCTTTCCTTTGTTGAGCTACTCACGAAATATGAAACCATGATTATTTTATCAAATAGACCGCGTACAGCTGGAACAAAGATCTACAATCACTAAACAAGTCGTGGAAATTCTCTAATCGATCAATCTTTTCCCGCAAATGTCGGCATCGAGCCAAACAGTTATCCCGCCTTCGCTAGAACATAAAATTGACGTTACTAACTGGAGAAACCAGAAGAAAACTCATTTGTGAGCGTAAGAGTGGAAAAAGGAACTAAACGCCAATGTCGGAAAACGTGAATACAACTATGAATGGAACTCAGCCATCGAGCTGCCCAAGCAATCCTACAGCAGAGAAAATTGGAAAAACCTTTGTTTAGTGACTGATGGTTGGATTGTTTTTCAGATGTTTTCCAAGCATGATAAACAGTCGTTGAAGTTTCTTCTTCCCGTTATTGTTTACTCTCTTTTTTTTGTCATTAACAACCAGTAAAATTTAGCTGAGACTCAATGTTCTTATTTTTTAGCCCATTTCAGCCTCAAACTGTTCTTATTTTGTTCTTAAAATTCTGTGTTCTCTAATGGCTCGAAATGTGGTTATACCGTACTGTACAGTACTTCACTCTAGGGACCCTGACCTGCAGGGTGCCTAAACCATACCTTTCACATGAATCATATAGTAATGAACAAAGAACTTGTGCTTATCAGTACATGTATACAGTACATGTAGTGTTCATTGTTTATACTCATGCATGTAATCTGTTACTGTTTACACACGAAAGTGTGATAATGAAGTTTAAGAGTGATGTATATATCTGGAAGACTGTATAGTAAAGACCCTGAATTTTGAAAAGAAACGTTAGCTTTACACTGTCGTCGCGGTCTGATGTTTGTTTGTTGACAAAAAACTTCAGCCTCAGATTGTTCTTAAATTGTGCTTTTCTTTCGAGCGATTTCAGCCTCAATGTTCTTATTAAGTTTGTTCTTATTAAAAAAAAAAGAGTGTATGGCCAAATTCGATGTTGGCTTTCAATCTACTGCCGTTCTCAAATGAACGGTCTGAAAAAATGCAGTGGTAATACCCACTTGGCTTCATCCTGTAGAGCCAAACTTCGAGCGAAATTTTCCAGGCCATTCGCTGCGCAAAATTTTGAAATTTTTTCACTTTACGCTGTTGCTTTATATGGTATAATATATGGTGTTAGCGGGAGATGCAACTTCCTGAATGAATGTAAAATGAGCTAAAATTATAATGGGAAACTTGACACAAAGTGTTTTATTAGGAAATGTATCAAACGCACAATTTTCAAAGGCTCTATTCATGGCTGTATTTACGTCTTCCTACATTGCCTTTAAAGTTTCGAACTACCTTGTTCAGTACGTATTAGAGATATGCTGGTTGAGTGCTTTTTTGCGTATTTAAATCAAGTTTGCATCAATGATCAATGATAAACTATGCAGGCTAATGATATTCATTGCTCTTTATGAATAAGCATCACAAAGTGTCATTTTCATATATATATGTTATTGGCCGGCTGGGAGGTCCGTATAGGGAAAAACTGTGACCGAGGTCTTGAAAATGCTGCCGAGGCCGCAGGCCGAGGGCAGCATTTTCAAGCCCGAGGTCACAGTTTTTCCCTATAAGGACCGACCCTAAGCCGGCCAATAACATTTTTATCTTTTTTTTTTCTTGCCGTAAACTGGCTTACAAGTGCGTTTGTTTACGCAACTTTGCCATTGAATCGGCTTACGCGCCGTCTACAAACCATTCGCAAAAAATCTAACGGGCGAAAGAACGAGTAAATCAGATACTATACGAAGAAAGATGTATTAAAGAACAGAATTATTTCGAACTACTTAATGTTAGTGCATTTAGTTCCCTAGTTAAGGTCTCCAAAATTGTTTTCCAGGTGTGAATTTTTGTTCAAAGTTTGTAGTTGTACTACAAAAAAGTTTTTGCCGATCATTGCGAATCACTCGACTGAATTAGACTTTTCTACCGTAAACTGAGAAGCAGATAACGAGAAAATTCGTTAAGCGTACTCTACAGCAATTCTCTGAAGTACAGCAACGATTAGAGAGGGAAACTCCGCTGAAATTGACTCAGTTTTTACTTAAAATTGTACAGAGACACACACAGGATTACGCGCCATTACAGCGCCGAGCAACAAACAACTAAACAAACTCTCACAACTTCAAAAACTTCAATTGAATCTACTTACAGTAACTTTCCTTGCCATCTAAAGGTGAATAGAGGTAAACCTGCGTTAATTAATCGTCTTTGGAAGTGAAAAAAGGGCGAAAGATTGACGATAACCGCTAATTTATTCACAAAAATAGATCAACTCGATGGATTCCGCCCGCTGTAGCGGTCCGTATGAGAGAATTCCGCCCGCTCCAGGAACCAATCAGATTGCAGGATTTGTTGAATTCCGCCCGCTCACGAGCCGAAAAAAAGATAATACTTCATATTTGACAGAATTATGTCTGTTTTGGTGACTCTCTAGGAAAGAGAACACTTTGTGAAGCTGATCATAAAATGCATGCATCTCATTGACCTGAACAGATCTGAACAGATCTAGGAAGATTCGAAGTAAAACCGAAGGAACGACGGGTTGGTAAATAATTAGGGCTAGATTTTTGGCTCAGTTGGTAGTTGTGGTCAGAAATATATGAACGCAGGCTGTGCCTGTTGCTAGCAGAAAAAATTTCATCAGTGGTTGAAAACACTGAAACCTTTGGAAAGCATTTCTTTATTTCAAAGTTTTTATTATTTCGCACTTGGTCCATAAACCTGCAAGAAAAGAACTTAAGGACGTTCGCCCTAAAATTTTTCAGTCCATAGATTTATTTACAGTTTTACGGCAGTTAGATAATGAGTTACTTGTATAAGAAATGCCAAAAACAATGAGGGTCACCGACTTCGTTTCAGAGATAAAGCGTGCTCAAAACTACACTGATTTAAAAAAAAAATTGTCACACGTAATTCAGCATGGCTTACAGGTTTATAGTTAAAAGTATCCAAAGCAAGTCAACGGAGATAAACATTTTTAACCATATTTTGAAAGAGTGGTTCTGTTGCGTAGATGGTTCCAAATGTTGCCAACCTTTTCTAAAAACTTAAGCATTTGAAACCGCTGCACAAATACTCGAAGAGCTAAAACTAATGGAATTCGATGGTGCATTTTGCCAAAAAATCAAACTTCTAATCGATTGATTTTCTTCATTTTTGTCGTGCGTGTTTTGTTGCGGCCATTTTGAATTTTCAATATGCGTGTGCAGTCTGTTAGTGCGAGGTCTGGAACCGAACGTATGGAAATCGGTCTCAGCTTGCTCGAAGATCTAATAAAGAGACCAGTGGCCTGTTTTTCGGAAGCCCCGGAACCTTTACGGGCCCGTAAAGCCGTATCAAATTCTCGAACCTTACGATTACAGAACTGTTTTATTCGCATATTGTTAATATGAATAGAGGGTCTCTTCACTCAAGAAGTTTCAGGCGCTTTTAGATACAGATGAAAAAAAGTGGCTTTACGGGCCCGAAAAGTTTCCCTTGCTTTCTAGAAACGGCCCCCAGCAGGTTTTCTTCAATATACAAGTTAGTCTCTCAAGGAAGGGACTGCTAGAATGTAAACCGTTGCATATGCTTTATGTCTTTATGTCTTTCAGACTCAAGTGTTGAACATCACGATTTGGTGCTACACCTGGGCAACTCATAAAATACTGCCAAGCAGAACGAAAATAAGAAAAGAGGGAGGCTGCTTAATTTTTTCTACTAAAACTGTGATAGAGTCATGAAAAAAAGAAACAATCTCATAAAGAAATGGCTGAGGAACGGGAATCGGCCGGACTTTACCATTCAATACTGTATTGACGTTTTCACGCACTTTATTGCTTCCAAATTAAGAAAGTCGTTCTTTATTGCTATCGAATCGTGAAGGGAATGAATATTCACGACTGAAACAGCAACGAACGATGGCAAAGGTTTTGTTAAACGAATGGTTACAAACAGATCTGAGAAGTTTATCAAGCGTACATTGCATCACACCAAAAGCAGTATTGAAATAAATATTATTTCACGGTTGTAGATGGCTCAAAACGTCCTATGTATTTAAGAAAATTACAAACAAAATTTGCAGGATAAGAACAAAATGGTGGCAAAGTCAATGTCCAAAGAAAGGCTTAGTTTCTACAGTGTACATTGTATCAAATATAAAGTAACTTAAAAGTTATTCATTTTTCGAGTTTTAGGTCCACTGAACTCTACGCACTACATTACTCTCATCTTCTACTGCGAAGATCAAAATCATTTATCTAAGGAGAGCCTGAAGTTCTTTACGATAATTCCCGCTGAAAAGAAAACACATGGAAGGATTTATGGCAGAATTTGCAACAGACATTAAACGGACAGCATAGAAAAAGCACGGGACGCCACAATTCGGCAATGTGATGCTGTTCGTAAAGTGGAGAATAAACAGTACAGCGCGGGGCAGCCAGCGTACTGCAAACCCTAACACAACAGAAATGGCCATCTTTAACACATTTCTCTCTCTTTGCTGGCGTTGTTGTACAGCGTTGGCCAATTGCTCGCCTTGAATCTTGATAATGTAAAGTATGCTAACAACACCAACGGAAAAAATAAACACAACAATACAACACATGAAGTACTTTTCAGGGGATGAGGACTCTCCAAAAACTTCATTCCAATGCCGCTCACAAACCAGTCCTTGAGGATATTCAACTAGTTTCAAAACGAAGAGCTTTGTGGAGTTAACAGCTACCGCGACGATTCAAGCGCTGAGAATGAAGAACGGGCACAGCTTTGAACTGATGAGTGGAGAACGGAGAGGAAATACCACAGCACCAAATCGATATACTGCTATCAGAACCAGGCTCTGAATATAAACAGCAGTGGAGATATCTGATACGAAGGCTCTCAACTTACAGAAGGCCTGGCCAACAGAACCACCGATCAACCAGGAGTCCGTTTGGAGCATTAGTATAAGCGAGGGAATAACGAAAATAGGAAACAGCAGATCGGACATGGCCATGTTTCCATTGAAAAAGTTGATGGATTTTCTCATGGTTTTCGTCTTGTAGACAATTATTCCGATGACGGTGTTCCCAGCCAATGAAACCATGAAGAACAAGTAGTAAACAAAGGTTTTCCCAACTTTTTCTGCTGTAGGATTACTGAAGCAGCTCGGTGGCTGCGTTTCATTCATCGTTGTATTCAAGTTTCCCGACATTTGCCATTTAGTTTCTTATTCCTCTCCGGGCACAAAGGAATGTTCTTCTCCTTGGTTTGTTTACTTTGTAACGTCACTCTATTTGCGTTTTAGCGACGGCAGGGTGACTGTTTTGCTTGGTGCCGTTATTCGCGCGAAAATTTTAATAGATTAGGAGATTTCCACGACACTTTAAACTAGGAAGAATTTTACAGGTGAAATATGAAATATTATATATTTGAACTGTGGATAAAGATATGCAGACATGATTAATCATGGCAGTTATGTGCACAATTAAAGCAGCTGCGTGTACATAGCTTCTTAAGTTGTGTGTATAACTGGCATGGTCATTCACTGTCTTGATATCTTTCTCGGCAGTTCAAATACATGATATTTCACATATTCACCTTTACATTCGTGACCAGCTCCCAGTTGTCATGATGGCTCAGTAGATGGTTCAGTTGATAGCTAGAGCACGGTACAGATATCGCATAGGTCATGAGCTCGAATCCCGTTCATGCCTGAAGTTTTTTTTTAGGTTTTAATTTCTCAGCTGCTTAAGTTGTGTGCAGAACGGCGATGATCAATCATGACTTCATAGACAGATATTTTTTGAAGCTGTCCCGCACCTATTTCTACCCCTGAATAATTAGGGTTTCCTATTTAATGAGTAGCTCAGCAAATGGAAGTGTCCTATAAGCTTGCCCAGCAAATTTCTTTTCGTTTCACATCTTCACATCCATGACAATGGAAGCAGGCAGTGTCCTAAAATGTCGCCAAATGAAGTAGCGCGGCTGGTGGATCCGCGTTAAATTTTCTTTTTGCTGCTACTGTTTGGGCGTGCATGAAATTGTCCTTCCAAACGAGTCAATGAGAACACAAGATGTTTAATACTGAGAACACTTAAACTCAATGAAAAACAATGCCCTGGCCTAATGAAAAACATTATTTTCATCAAAGTTAAAATTTAGAAGTTTGAAATTCAATTTAATGACAGGCGTAAACAGTCTTAGAATTGCCACAAGTCGACCTTATTTCAGAACTATTGGAAAGCCTAAAACAGTCTAATCAAAAGCTGGCCCAAAAATGTGCTCTGAATACGAATTTGCTCTTAAAGTCATGAAGTTGTCTGGAGTATTCCAGTTAATTAGTCTTTTAATATGAGGCTCGTCCTCGTGTATTGCAGACGACATCAACAATTGACCAGGATCGTATCGAAACTCAGTTGAGATCACACAAGAGATTTTCTATAAGAACTTTTTACAACTGTGTCTGAAAAGACAAGGATTTGGGTGGAGACGAAAAAAACAATAAAAGCTAGAGGTCACTATTCTCGCTCAGATACAACCTCTTTCCCAGGACATTTTCCCTGGCTTGGGATGCGAGGAGGCCCCAAGCCGGAGAAAAGGTCCTGTGAGTGAGGTTGGCTCAAGTGATGTCAGTGAGCTAATTTTACCCCATTTATGCCTGTACTCGTGCTAATCACGAGCGTTATTGATCGTTCCACGTTACATTTTGCGGTAGCTCGAAGCATAGTCTATAAATCTAAAGTAATACTTGGGAAAAACTTGACAGGTAGAAAGTCTCGAGCATATAGAATAATATCATATAAAATTTCTGGAAAAACTGCACTATTTAAAACGACGTGGACTTAAGAGGCTGTCCGCCTAAGAATCGACCACTTAATTTGGATCAAAATTTCGATTTCCTTCAAAATTTCTCCACGAAACAAGGTTGATATAAGGTAAAAGAAAATACATTTCTTTGGTTTTTATTCTCGATAATAGTCGAGATTTTGAGGAGATAGTAATCGATACCCGAAACCCTCAAATTGGGCCCTTCACGAAGCCGAAATTAGCCATCTTTCGGATGCTTGCTACCGATCGTATATTTAGCGTACAAAGATAAGAATTACACCACAATTAGATGCATCACCGCACTTAAGAAGAATGGTAAAATCAAGCCAGAGTATGGAGAATTACTAAAATTGTAATCACTTAAACAGGATAATGTCAACGCCATTTTCAAGAAGCGGGCCAAGTGGCGTAGCGAAAAGCGAAATTTCTCAGAATTCTGACTTATTCGGAGAACCTCTTGTATTTTTCTGAAAAGTATTAAGATGGATCCCTGAAACCATGAAATAAAATTTATTGGCATTCTACTGTGTGAAGAGTTACGATCGTAATAAAATGACACAAATTCGCCATTTGGCGATCCAACGCTATGTGGAGCCACCTGAGCAAAGGATTGGTTTTAGCTTATATTTTCTGATTGTTGTAGCTCATATATCAGTTTAAATTGATACATATAGCATTAGAAATGAGCTGATAACACAATAATAGCATTCGATGTAAAACTTACCTATACAAGTCTGTAAATTATCCATTGAACGTGAAATCGGTGTGTTTGAATAGCCGCAGGAACTCACGACTCGTACTGACTTTGCCGCCTGAAAATCCGCCGTAAAAGAAAACGAAAATGCCGAGACTTTCCTTGATTATACAGTCATCAATTCATTGATATTTTTCCCAAGTGCAAAGTTCTATCTCTGAAGAGAAATCAATCATTTTATCGAGCTTGGACTCATCAATCACGGTAAAGTCGGTGAAATATTATTTTGTTTTGATTTGTAACACCGCTGACCAATATTGCAGTCACTACACGAGCAATGAAAGGCGGATGGGATGGGTGTAAAGAGGGTCTCACAGTTATTTTTATAGTTTTTCTTATTTTTTCATCAGGCTAGTGTCGGTCCACAAGCAGTAAACTTTTATCAGTCTCTGTAGTCTGACAGACATCATCAGTACATTGCTGCTTATATGTATAGGAAATCGTATGAACGCGAGTGCATTTCGTGATATATGGGCACGAGTGATGTTTTTCATGTTCTCAAAATTGCACGAGCCGCAGGCGAGTGCAATTTGAGAACTTGAAAAACATCACGAAAGACCATATATCACGAAATGGACGAGCGATCATACGATTTTTTATTTATCATATTCTCAACAAAATTATAAAAAAATCAAGAAAACGCGACCGTCACGCCTCTATGGACACGCAACTCTGAAATGGCTTCCAAACTGCTCACATGTTTTATTTCAACCAATCAATTACAACCTAGTGACAGGTAAACAAAGCGTGATTTTTTAGGGAATAAACTTCAGAAACTTTATGAACTGAACAAGTTTTTATATCAAGAGCATGAAAAATCAGTTAAGAGATGGCAAATTTGTAATTGTTCCGTAATGAGTTACCTCGAACAGACAGTTAATGCTGATCTGAACTTTTGGGTGAACCGCCTGTCCTTGAATGACCCTAAACGTGATTTGACAGTTGTGGAAATTGTTTACCGTAAAAGCATGATGGCTGCTTGCTTGCTGGATCTGTTCGGTACTGGTTGGAAAAAAAAAAACCACACTGAAAATCCTAGGAAACTGTTTGATGTTGTTGTCTGTGGAGTTCTGCTGATGTGTGATAGCTGCCGATGCTCCCTTTCAATTCCTTCATTGTAGTCGCTCGGCGACTTTTCATTTGCGTTGCCGATCACCTGAATAATAGACTGCCTCTAAACGTTTGCTGCCCTCAGTTGCTTTCCACTACATTGTCTGAGAAATAACTCCTGGACTGGAATCTCCGAGAGCTTTTGCTGTCTAAAGTATTTCTTCTTCTTTGCGGCTTGTCGGTGCACTTGCCGCGTTCGGCCTCTTCCCTTTTCCTTGCTGGCGAAGATGTGTTACTTTTCCCTCGAGCACTGACTTGGACTGATAAAACTCCCGGTTCCGTGTAACTGAGCACATGTAGTCACGTTCTTTTAAACGCCGGTCAAAGGCTGCCAGTGTGGACGTCATGATCAAACTCTCCGGTTCGTACTCTAATCCACCTTTGGTAAGTACGTCAGCATTTGTAACTTTTCATCGAGATCTTCGTGCTCATAAGCTTTCTCCTTCAGTTTAGGATTGAATTTTCTTTCATTTCCCCAGTTTTCCCAGACATTCAACCACGTTTGTGTTAATTTAGTAGTACTTTTGTTTTTTTGCCTTTAGTTTCAGCTGGTCAACAACTATTTCGTCGGACGAAGTAGACCGGCTTTCAGCCATTTTTGGTTTTTGCTTTAGTTAAATTTCGCGCTTCCCCAGAAGTTTCCATAGCAACTTCCGTATTGCACTCTATAACCTCCATTTGCACGCTATAAT
>JAHPZR010029577.1:42500-85000 GCA_019787425.1 Platygyra sinensis | reverse complement strand
AGTTAAAGGAGAGTGAAAAGTATTGAAAAACGAAGCAAATTTCTAAGTAAACTGTAAAGAAAGTATGCAGCAGTAATATTTTTTTTCGGATGACATCGTAGAGTGATAGACCTCTTGATTCCTACATATACGTTATTGGCCGGCTGGGAGGTCCGTATAGGGAAAAACTGTGACTGAAAATGCTGCCCGAGACTGCAGGCCGAGGGCAGCATTTTCAAGCCCGGGGTCACAGTTTTCCCCTATACGGACCGACCCTAAGCCGGCCAATAACATTTTATCCTTTTTTTTTCTTGCCGTAAACTGGCTTACAAGTGCGCTTGTTTACGCAACTTTGCCATTGAATCGGCTTACGCTACAAACCATTCGCAAAAAATCTAACGAGCGAAAGAACGAGTAAATCAGAACGGAATTATTTCGAACTACTTTATGTTAGTGCATTTAGTTCCCTAGTTAAGGTCTCCAAAATTGTTTTCCAGTTGTGAAGTTTTGTTCAAAGTTTGAAGTTGTACTACAAAAACAGTTTTTGTCGATCATTCCGAATCACTCGACTGAATTAGACTTTTCTACCGTAAATTGAGTAGCAGATAACGAGAAAATTCGTTAAGTGTACTCGACAGCAATTCTCTGAAGTACAGCAACGGTTAGAGAGGGAAACCCGACTGAAATTGACTCAGTTTTTACTTAAAATTGTAAAGAGAGACCCACAGGATTACGCGCCATTACAGCGCCGAGCAACAAACAACCATGCAAACAAACTCTCACAACTTCAAAAACTTCAATTGAATTTACTTACAGTAACTTTCCTTGCCATCTAAAGGGGAATAGAGGTAAACTTGCGTTTATTAATCGTCTTTGGAAGTGAAAAAAGGGCGAAAGATTGACGATAACCGCTAATTCATTCACGAAAATAGATCAACTCGATGGATTCCGCCCGCTGTAGCGGTCCGCACGAGAGAATTCCGCCCGCTCCAGGAACCAATCAGATTGCAGGATTTGTTGAATTCCGCCCGCTCACGAGCCGAAAAAAAGATAAATTCCCTGACTTCTCTAATCCTGTGAGTGCTTTGGAAAAAGAGAGGACCTATTTTGCACAAGATGCGTAACATGTCGTTCTAGTGTAATTAGAACAGTATTCTCTCGTTATTCTGATGTTTTTCGTTTTACTCTTCATTCTCCTACAGTATTACCAAATGTTTCCTCTTTAAATTGTCTGTTATATGCAGACGATCTAACACTTCTTTCCCATTCAGCTACTGGCTGGACTACAAATGCATTGTCCACATTCTCAATTTTGCCATGACTGGATTATGAGAATAAACACGAAGAAGACAAAACCTTTATTTCCAAAAGAAACATAGAAAAGCGAAAAAGAAAGGAACAAGAAAAGCATTGTGCTAAATGTTACCGACCTTGGTAAAAAGTGAAATCTAAATACACATGAAAATAACTCCCTTTCATTTATTTCTCAAGCTCAATTAACTCTCAACAAAGAAATGACTGAACATTAATTAAACTTGATAAACTAGAAGTTGATAATTTTTCCTCAGCGTCCAAAGCTGATTGTTATAAAGCTGATGTTTTGAATACAATAAAGAAAAGCGGTAAATAAATTTCGTCTCGGAAGTCATCTTTTACGGATTGAAACTGGCAGACATACAATCCTCAAAACCCCAGAAAATCTTAAATTTGTCCCCTCTGTCATTTGAATGAAGGGCAACTCCAATGAATTTCATTTTATACTCTGTCACCTTTACGATAATTTACGCTTACAATTTTTTAAATAAATAAATAAGTAAATAAATAAATAGTAAATAAATAAATAAATAAATAAATAAATAAATGAAAGATACAATCATTTTGATGTTTTAGATTATACATCAAAAATTTTTTTCATTTTTAATATGTTGACCCCTTTACCTGTAGACTTACTGCTGCATGAATTACAGACAGAATACATTCATTTAATTAATTTAATTACTGCAATTAAAGTGCACCTAACACCAAAACTTTTTTTCGCTAAAATAATAAAATAAAGCCAGGAGCCATAATCAGGGACGGAGACGTCCCTGATTATGGCTCCTGATAAAGCTTATTTTGTGTAGAAATTTGGCGCAAAAATTTTTTGATTTGGTTACTGATCCTCGTGCAAAGCATTTAATAGCGAGAGCCGTCTAGGAGTTTGTTGATCTGTTCTATGCACTTCAAACCAGATTATTTCGTTCGTTCGAAGCCTCGATTTTAAGGAAGAGGGGGAGATTTTGCTGAGTCCATGGCTTAAGCAAGACGAATTTGGTAAAATCCGCCCGCTCTCTATCGATTCATGCATCTGCTGTTGGATCTAATGTGAGAAACAGCAGTCAGTCAGCGCAGCCGACAGAGACAGAAGGCAGGAGAATAGTGAGCGAATTGAGCAAATGTTCTCTGCCTTAATATGCTTAAGTTTCCTTCTTTGGCCAATTCTTAATTTGAAAGAGAAATCTGGGAGGGTAATTTTGGCAGAACTCAATTCCTTTCCAAGTCACTCTTCTTGTCTCGACAACCTTCCAACTCACTGCAACAATAACATTAGCTCATGTTTGGAGGATAGCGACACTACATTTATTTATACATTGCACGTAAAGAATACAAACACTGTGTCAAGACGTCGACGGATAATCAGTTGATCTACATCATGAACGCATTAGTTTAAATAATTCTAAGAAAGTGAATGGACTTGAATGTTATTTCAAAGGTATAGCCTATACCTTCTGATATTTGGTTGTCTTTTCTTAGTTGGCCAGAGGCTGGGCGGCTGGGTGCTCAGCAAAAGACTAGCAAATAAATCAGCTTGGTTGTCGTCGAGTGAAGTCCTACTTCATGTCTTCAGCGATAAAATAAATTTCAGAGTCTTCTGAGTCAACATTCATTTCGGAATCCGACGAAATCTGTTGACTGTGGAGTCCCAGCGAAAAACTTGTGCGGCGAAATCGCTACTGCACTCGTAGAAAATAGAAGACCTGACTGGGACAGGCGAGCGCGTTCGTGACGTCACAGCTTACACTCTCTCCAGATTTCCCATGCGCGGTCGCGAACCATTGGAAACTCGGTTTTGACGAGGCATAAAAATTCGAGGATTTAACCAAATCAAAATTTTTTTTCGCTAAACAACTCCACAAAATAAGCCTTATTATTTTAGCGAAAAAAAATTTTTGGTGTTAGGTTCACTTTAACTTAAATTATTTTAGCTGCATTCAGTATTGAGGGTCTGAATGGGGGGTCCACATGTCGGTTGTCGGTTAAAATTTCATAACTTTGTCGGTTGCCGGTTAAAATTTCCCTACCTTTGTCGGTTGTCAGTAAGTCTGACTTAATAATTAAAAATGCAAGTTAATTATTCACATTTGTTTTGTAATTCGCGCAGTTATAAGACTTTAAACTCTGGACGAGGTATAAAACTTGTAATGATTGATTATTTGATCACACTTAAACCTCGTTAAGTTTGTTTTGTTTTTTTTTTTGATTCGTGAACGTTTCTTCTCAGAGGCGTTCATCGGCTTCTGTTTGCTTTTATCAGACGGAGCCGGCTCCTTCAGCAGCACCACAAGTTCTCTGGTCCAGTTTGTCACCTCTTTGATAAAAAGATAAATGTGTACTAAAATATTAAATAGCGTCTGTTTTTAGTTTTTCGTTAGCAGGCTTTTGAAAAAAAAATGCACAGTTCGCATCAGCAAATGCTTGTCAAAGCTAGCCTGCACATGGAGGGAAATCTCTTTTGCGTAGCTTCACTCGCCGAAGAGAAAGCTATACGAGAAACTAAGCGAGTAGCGGAAGCCCTTACCGTTACTCTAATGCTTACCGCTTACCTAATGCTATTGTCTTTCGCGACATGTACTTGCAGTTCTCAGGGCGGCAAAATAATTTGCATGTTTAGAACTAATCGGCTGTGATTGGTTAACAGCTTCAGCATTGGGAATACTTGAGTCTCTTCGCAGATTTCAGCTGCTGTCAATCAAACGGTTGAATGCGTAAAGTAAATCCCAAGGTGCGATAGAGTCAACAATAGCGCACTAATCAAAGGCGGGCCGCACTATTCACAAAGCGTTTTACAAATTCGTGTGTAGCGAATTTTTATTCGACTCAAAAGGCTAACCAAACCCGTTGGTGGAAACGTTTTCCGAACTATCGAAATGGTTCGATGAACAAAGGGCGGTTTGAAAAGCTTAACCTGCGATAGGAGCGCTTTTTTCCCAAGCGCGAAATGCGGCGGACTGGAAAACACAAAACGAAACAAAAGGACCGATGCACTTAAGTACGCCAACAGGTTATAAAAAGCAGCGGCGGTCCTCAATAAGCTAGCTTACCTGTGACCAGATGATTTTTTCGGCGATTAATTATTTTTACTCGGGCTTTCCAAAGGAAACGCCCGAGTTGAAATTTCGGCTTCGTTTTTTTTTTCGTTCAGCCACAGTTTGCAATTCTTTAATTAATACGCATGCGCGAAGATTTTACTGATGAGCACATGGCATGGTGTAATGGCGGACGAGAAAGTTTATGCGGTGGAAGATCAGCACAAATACCGTGTATAATACGCTCAAAACAGATACCAAATATTCACACAGCGTTCGCGGTAGACCCACACTAAAACATGAGGAGTGCTTTCGGAACGGGTTGGTCCGCAAACCTTACGAGAGTCTCTTTATGAGCGAACATTTATGAGTGAACCAAGCTTTCATCGAGGAACATGCTATATCAACTGAACTATCTAATGTTAATCGAGAAAAGCATAAACTAAAATCGTGTATGTAGACGCGATCGTGAACCAAGCAGAATACCAATACGAAGTTTGAAAAGACTAAAGAACAAAAGCAGAAAGGTTAGAGAATTTGTCTATGCCAAGAGCCCATCCTGTCTATGCACGTATTCTTTCGTATATACAGTATACCCATGCCATGTCATCATTATCATTGTACTGTTATTTAAATGAAACCTTACCGTTTCTCTCCAACTCAAAGCCCGAGTGATCGCAAATATGCGTCTAGTTTGTCTTAAACATGGCATTCGCCTCCGAGACATGAAAGTAATCTCTCCGAAACCGACTGGGGATTAGTTCTGCCATTGAATGAAGTACTTTGTTTTGCCTCCTTTAACTTCTTTATCTCTCTGAGATCATTTTTGCTTCATGGGCATTTGCGAAGTCGAGCGTATTGTCGCAAAACGAGTCAAAGGAGGTAAATCGGAATACTTTATCCAATTGCAGAACTACTGCTCGAGTGAAAATACGTGGGAACCAGTCGAGCATTTGCCGCAAGATCTTATCGCCGCCTTCGAGAACAGATATGTTGATCCACTTCGCGCCGATGAATGCCGAGAGAGACTAGCTCCTCTATTCGAGAAGGGTTTAAAATCGCCCTTGGCCTGCAACGAAACTATCACCATGCGGCACGATGTACTGCGAGCGATCTTTCCTGGTTTGCCCTCAGACCTCCGTGGATCTCCGTACCTCGCCAGCGAAGAGGAACTGACAGCAGCAGGCCATGGTTCTTATCTGATGAAGTGTTTAACAGTGACAGGCGGTGGATGTCGCGTCGACGCTCCAGTCTACTTGAAGCTGTTTATTGGCAAGGCGCTTTCCTTCCTAGATGAACAAGGACGCAAAACAGCTTCCCGCCCACCCGCCCAGTGGAGAAAGTTCAGATCAAGTTCATGAAAAGCTATTTCGCTGGACGCATCCAGTGAGTGAAATGCTGCTCTTATAAAAACGGCTTCTTTAGAAGCCACCAAATGTAATAAAAGTTCATGATCAACAATGCATTCATTCATTCATTCATTCATTCATTCATTCGAATTACGGCCATTTTGCCTCGCTTCAACCAAAACTCAGTTCTCTCCATAATCCAAGTCACTTCGCTCCAAGTAAGAAAACAACTAAATACATTTTGGAGCGAACTAACTTTTGCATGGAACGAAGTGACTTCGATTATGGAGCGAACTGGGTTTTGATTGAAGCGAAGTGACTAGGGACGAAAACCTATTTGAGCGGAATGTTAATGATACCGGCCAGCGCGGCATGGTTGTTTTGTTCCACGCCAAAGGATTCTCCGAGAGAATCGCGAGGGTTCTTCGAGGCTTCAACATCAAGGTCGCTCATAAGCCTATTCGGACAATCTCAAACATACTTAAAAAACCAAGACAGGATCTGGAGGGAGGCTTCCAGAGGAATCGTGTACAAGATCAAATGCAAAGATTGTGATTGTGTTTACATCGGTCAGATATCGCGTGCGCTAAAAACACGCGTCAAAGAGCACGCAAAGGCCATAGCAACATTAGATGAAAACTCTTTGTTGGCCAAACACCACATGCGCCACAGTCACCAAATAGATTTGGCGAGCGTCGAAATTGTTGACAGGTCATCGGCATGGCGACAAAGACTTGTTCTTGAGGCTTGGCATTCCTTGCGAGACACGGACGCTATAAACGAACACATAGCGCTTCCAAGCGTTTACAATAACATAAAAAAATTTGTAGAAATAATTAAGAATGCTCTAGAAACCTTTGTTTTATTTTATTTTTTAAATATTCTTTCGAGGTGCGATTTAATATTAACACACATCGTGTACCATCAGGACGCCGTTAGACTTTTGCATTTTTTGCTGAAGAAGGCAACAGCAGTTGCTGAAACGTCCAACGCAATATTTTAGCCAGTGTCAACCTTTTTAATATCTTCTTATCCAAATTTTTAACATGCCTGGCTACACACCAAAACATTTTTATACAGCGTTGAGTTAAAGGCAGCTCAAGCAAAATCGTTGGATTTCTGGCTTATTTTTAGTAATTAAAGGTTGATATCAGAAGTGTAACTTGACAATCTATGATATTTCATTTCAGTGATGGTGAATTTTCAGACCCGATAGCAACATCACTGAAGATATGGAGAAAATCAATAGTTTTATCGTTTAATGGCATTCTCCGTAACTTTAGAGAAATTGAATAGAAATCCACAAGCATGCCCCCCGCCCCCCCCAAAAACAATTCCTTCACGCATTCTTCTTTAGTCCCCCCCCCCCCCCCCCACACACACACTCGAAAACTTGCTGCGCGGTCCCTGTATTTTGACGAGTAATTAGTATTTGCGCATTTCAGTACTGCTTTTACGCTTTTCTCACTGCAGATGGTTACCAAAATAATAGCAAAATATGAAAGCTGACCCCGACGTGATTCGAACACGCAGCCTTCTGATCTGGAGTCAGATGCGCTACCATTGCGCCACGGAGTCCGCATGCAAGAAATGATGGCTATTTATGGTAGGGTCAGTTAGAGACTCTAAAGGAGAGTGCAAAGTGCTGAAGCATGAAGCAAGTTTCCGAATAAAAAGTAAAGAAAGTATGCTGCAGCTTTGTTTTCGGATGACATCGTGGAGTGATACACCTCTTGATTCGTAAATTCCCTGATTTCTTTTAGCGTGTGAGTGCTTTAGGAGGAGAGGACTTATTTAATCAACGAGAGAGAAAGCTCGTTTCGACTTACATATTCTAGGAGGGTTGTTATTCAAATGAGCGCTTATTCTTAAGGAAAGAAAGAAATGCAGCGACAAAGTTGTTAATAAAGAAAGTCGATATTTTTTAAGGATAACGTAGCCTGAGAAAACAGCCGTCCTTCTTCGCTCTCGGCCCGAGTGGCGTTTCGCGTGAAACGCCACTCGGACCGAGAGGGAAGAAGGACGGCTGTTTTCTCAGGCTAAGGATAACGTCAAGTTGTCTTAAGTTCCCGGCCCTATCCCCCACCTGGGGGCAAGGAACTAAGAGAGAGAGAGTCTTAAGTTCATTCGTTATTTTGCAAACGTTTGCAATTGTCTGCACAATTTACACACCATATAATCGCTGTTTTATTAAAATGGAGAGACTCTCAAGCTAAGTCATTGCATTAAGGTGTTCTTTCCATACATGTCCCTCTATAGATATTATACTAATTAGCTAATATAAAAATGCCAAATAAGCCGCTTAATGGTTTTATTTTAACATAAAAGAGAACGAGCCATATTTAGTAACCCAAATTATTGTTGCTGCAGTGAGTGAGCCTGAAGCGAACCAACAAAGGCAGCTGTTTATTCTAGAGAAGGTCAAAGGTAAGATCAAAGGGGCAAGGAATTGTTGTTATGCGCGAATGGAAAAATTAGCATTCACTGTTTTCCACGTGTTTTCTTATCTCGCGTTGAAGGATGCTCGGAGCTGAGGTTTTCACAGAACTGTTAATTGGTGTTTTTACGCTTGTTGCTGTTTTTTTTTTACGCTTTTGTTATCCTTTATTGCTGCGTGCACCTGGACAACAGAAGCATCAGTCTTACAGAAACAGAGAGATTAGTAGGCTTAAGGCGTCCGCCGTGATAGAGAATCAAGTCAGTTTTTAAGAACAGTTTACCGTTTGCTTACCGTAAACATTAAAGCTCTCAGAACTAGATTTGCAGAAGTAAACCAGTTGTAATCACTCCTGAAAAAGGTTTGACGTTGTATTGTGCAATTGATGTTGTTTAATTGTGTAAAAGTAAAATTTTGATTTATAACGACGCACCTGTTTTCGCAGACTACTGTTTTATAGTTTGAAGCAGAGTTCCCTACAATCATGAAGCGTTATTTGCGATTTGTTGAAATAAATATTATTTTAAAAGTTACAGATTTTATTGGTACCATCTATATATTTTATCTACACAGCTTTATTAAACATCTTGGAAATTACACAGGGAACGGATATACTTCATTTAAATCCTTCGCAAAAATTACGGCTTGTATCCGGAAGTCACTCAGCCCTGGCCTAAACCTTCTTGAATGGTGTATTTCACATGTAATATTCGAATTAAGGTGATTCCTCAGAAATATAAGTTGCCGATGAATTGTTTTGAAACTTTCTCTGAATGTTGTCTACCAAGCACTGTTTCGAAAAAAACAATAAAATGATAGGTCACTTTTCTCCCTTAAGAGATGTGATTGGCCAATCTTACCCCATTTATGTCCGTATCCGTGGTAATCACGCGCGTTATTCATCGGTCCACGTTACATTTTGCGGTAGCTCGGAACATAATTTATCAAAGTAATACTGGAAAAAAAATTGACAGGTAGAAAGTGTCGAGCATGAGAACAATATCAAGTAAAATTTGTGGAAAAAATCGCTCTATTTAAAACGACGTCGACGTGAAGCGTTCGTAAAGTCGTTGTTTTCGCGGTCATAATTTGCATCACAGAGTAACGGTTTTGTGCAGTCTTTTACCTATATATTTTCCCTTCCGATATCTTTTTTATAGTTTCAAAATTAAGGAGGATAATTTGAACACTATTATGATGCAATAAAAAAAATATAGGTTACCATGCTCGTTTAAAAGAAAACGAGCATTTATTTCGCTATTGAGCATTGCTTGAGGGAAATTTCTTTCGTTGTGTAGGTGAACGCGCTCATTTGCGTGTGTTACATTCTCGTCCCCAGAGGCCGCGATCCTTTTGGTCAGTGACAGAGATCGCGACCTCTGGCCCGGTCCAACGACATTCCGGTTTTGAATGGCTTTGTAAACACAATAGATTGAGACCAGAACCAATCAGATTTGTCAGACTTGACTCTGAGCATGCGCAGAGTGACGGTAAGTCCGTGAATCACGGACTTCCGGTTTTGGACCTGGCCAGAGGTCGCGATCTCCGTCACAGACCAAAAGGATCGCGGCCTCTGGGGACGAGAATGCGTGTGTTAATGACGCAAAAATCATGCGCAGTAGGGATGCGCAATGCAATACTGAAAAATCACCTTAACCTAGTGACAGACCCCGCCAGAAATTTTCGATGAAACTTGGTATGCTGTCGTTACAGTACAAGGAGATGTTAAAAACGTAATAAAAAGAGAGGGTCTGTTAGGAGTTCGTTGTTTGAAGTAGTAGGTAGTTTGTAGTCTAAACAGAACGCAGGGTTGTCGGAACAACAACAAGATTATTTATTCCACACTAACGCAGTAATTCCACGCAAGACTTCACAAAAAGCACACGCTAGGCTTGTAAACTATACTTCGACCTCCGTCACACGTCACAGCCTCCGCCAGATGTACACGCGACCTTTGTGACACTTGAATAAACACTCCTCCGCTAAACTTTACACACGACCTTTCTCGCACTTCAATAAACACTCCTCTAAAACTCTTCAAACACTCCTGGGATAAAACCACCTAAAAACTACACCGATTCGCTTATATACTTTACAGCAAAAGGTTCTAGAACTTTCCGGCTCTATTAAATAAAGTAACATTACGACATTAAGCTATTTACAGCATCATGTGTAAACGGCTAAAAAAGAATTGCTGAATCACCGTGATACGATACTAATTAAATATGCAAGAATCTTCTAGACGATTTAAGACAGTCACGCAAGTCACGTCACAATTTTTCGTAACAGGGTCACCGTGCTTGTTTTTATGCCACAATGCTGACAAATATGGTTATTTAGATGACTTTTCAGTAATCTTAGTACGCAACAAATAAGCTCGATTATTTTTCAATGCAGCGCGTTATATCACACATAGTTTGACTTTCATGGATTGTTTATTCGTCTAAGTCCCGGAAAAAATGTCTTCAAATACCTTGCATTTTTTAATCCTCTAAAGGAAACATAATTTGGACATGCGCTTTTTGGCCCGTTATATCTCCCCCTGTAGAATTTATTTCATTTGCCAAAAAAGTTGCCATAGATTTTTGCTATTTTAAATTACGAAATTTAAAAAATAGGTCACCTTGCTCGTTTCAGAGAAGAGAAGCATTTATTTCTCTGTCGAGCTTAGCCTGAGGGAAATCAGTCTTATGTTATGTATGTGCACGTGCTCGACCACGCGCTCAATCGTGCGCAGTAGGGAAGTGCAATGCAATACTGAGGAATCACCTTAACTGCCTCCGCGATATATATTAAATTTTTTACCAAGAATGTACTTTCGTCCGATGTGTGGATAAGATAATAACAGATTATTTCGCTTGTTCAAGCTTTCCAAGTATGGTTTAGTTGATAACGTATTCTCCGTAGTGCATAAATTGCATCGCTTGGTGACGGTTGTGTAAAAGCGGCCTTCACGCGGCAAACTAAAGTGGTCAAACTCGTGTTTGCAAACTTCAAAAAGTTGGTAAACTCGTACCTTCACACGTCAAACTCGCTTGAAATCACAGTGATCGACTTAGATAGATAGATAGATAGATAGATAGATAGATAGATAGTTTATTAAATACAACTTTGCAACCCAAAGGTTGAATTACGTTATATTTATATTGTATTCCCGTAAAGTTGTCGCACTTGTCTTGGTCTAATTTGATGTTAATCACCCAAGAAGAAATAGAAGGCGGCGGAGAAATAGAAAGGTTTCAGTGGGCGAAACACCGCCATATCAGCAAAAATCCCTCTCGAGGCGCGTACAACACGCTCGTCCATTTAAGGCTGCGCGGAATTCCGCGCATCCAAAGATGTTTTGTGAATGGATCAAACTTTCTTCTAAGAGCTTTAAGAGACGTCCCACACAGCTCTATAATTATGAACCTCTTCTATAACGCAAACTCAACTCACATGAAAGGAACCCGTGCTTTTAGTGATTAGCTGACAGTTACCAACACAACTTTACCAATCGTTTACACGTCAAATATGAGTTTACCCAGCAACACGAAAATGTTGGTGAAAAGTTAGCAAGAATGAAGGCAAGTTTTATTTGTTACCGGCAGTATGCCAACGTGTTTTCCGATTGTTTTTTTTCGTTTACACACACCAATTTGAGTACGCCAACTTTAATTTGCCGTGTGAAGGCCGTTCAACCCTTTGCCTTGGCTAGGATTTTCTACATGATTGTTTAACCTTCCTGCTTATCCTGCTGCAAGCGATTTTGTCGGTAAACAATATATTTTACAATGCAGTTTTTTTTATGATACTATTCAAGGGCTTCGAATTTAGATCTTTTTAAACTGAAACGCATCGTCAAGAGGGAAGAGGTTTACCTCAAGGGCTCTTTTCATATTTGTGCTTGCAGTTTCTTGTTAATTAGCACTAATGTTAATACTTTTTAACTCTCATTTTAATCTATTATTTAATTACTTTACACTCTTGAAAGCTTTTTCTCCCTTCAGAATTTATTTTGTTATAAATAAGCTTAACATGGAAAGTCACGACATGACTTTAATTTGTTCCATTTCCGCTCATGTGATAGACGAAAGGTCTAATGATCGAAACGTTTTACTAAATTTCTAATCTTTTAAAACTTCCCTCCAGAAGTTGCCTTTTCAATTATCCTTTTATAATCACTACATGTCATGGCTTGGAATAAGAATTTCTCCGGGATCCTTCCGGTGGTCAGACCTGATCTCTATTGGTTCAGGTAGCCTGTTTAAACTTCTTTTAAATATGTAAACATGCCGTATTTATTCGAGTAAGCTCCCAGACTCGAATAAGCGCCCATCCTAAAGACAGTAAAAGTTAGTAATCGCCCAGCCCCACCCCACCCCATCCCAGGCAAACTCGACTAAGCGCCCACCCCCACCCCACCCCTTTTCTGACTTAAGTGACAATGAGACTGAAATTGCACTTGACTAAGTAGTAATAAGAGACTGCCCCGAAGACAAAGTTTAGAGTATTTTACAGAAACCTTGCTTTGTTATTACATTTTTTTGTTTTGATGCAAAATAAACAAACTCAGGGGCGCCGCCCCTGAAACAAAGTACACTTGCTGAAAATGGTGAAAATTTAATTAGCGCCCACCCTCGAATAAGCGCCCACTCTTAAGGCCCTAAAATTTAATAAGTGTCCAGGCGATCAATTGAATAGAATACGGTAGATAGATACTGATTTTCCTTTTACAGAGGAAATCATTTCTGGTACTAAGGCAGATAGCTCGGATTAGGATTATTGAGTTCATCTATTACTGATAACAAAATGGCTTTTTAAAGAAAACCTCCCAAAAAAATGAAAGGTAGAAGTCCTAGTATAATTTGCTGAAACTTGTGTTAAGGATTCATGAAGCAGTCGTGTTACGTGCAGACTTGTGCCTGTTTACACCTGTTTGTCAAAGCCGTTAAGATAGCTGATGGTTTATTACTATTTGCAAGGCAGAAACTGGCCCAGCAAGTTGTCCAATTGCCAGATTTAAATAAAGAGCTACGAACAGTTAATTTATCAGTTAATGTATCAAGAGAAAATGTGTGATGGGACTCACTGTCATGTTATGTGTTGGAGTTCGCATAGTGCCTGAATATTATGAGTTTGTTCGTTTTCTTTTGCGGCGTTGTTTGGCTTAGCGTCCATCAATTCCTTGTGGGGTGCACTCACGGCAGTAAATGAAACAGCAATGCTTTGTAGTTTGAATCTCTAGCGGGTTTTGAGCGATAACGGAGCTATTAAACCACTTTTTTGTAAAATGAAATAATTGAAACACTGATTTTAAGTTAAAACAGTGCTTATCTCGTTTCATCCTGATGCCTTTTTTTAAAGACCTCAATATCAATTAAAGGAGTGGATTTGGACATGTCGAATTAAAGGAGAAATAATATCCAAAAAGAGAAAAGAAAAGCTTGAATGAAGCTGCCAGTGGCTCCCTTCCAAAGTGTTAATATTGATAAGATCTTTAACGAAAGCCGTTGAATTTACAAAATATTTGACCATTTCTTAGTTTTGATTAGGTTTAAAATTGGTTGATTATTGAAAAAATAATGCACCAATTTCTAGCTTTTGAATCTTTTAACGAATATTTGATATTATGAAATCTTGCGTGGGAAGTAGCAAGAAAATAATTTAAATTTCAATATTGGGGACAGGTGTATCAGAAGTGAGGTGTAGGATTGAGGACAACATTATTCAGAGCTTTGTCGCGCGAGGGGTAAACAAAAGCCTCCGCAAATGTTTATTGATATGTAAATATGCATGATGCAAGTCAATGCGCATGCTACTTTCCTACGATTGATTAACTTACTGCAGTCTGCGCACAAAAGGGTTGGCAGGTGTCATCTCAATTCAACTTCCAATGCGTTAATGACATTAAGGGTTTTTGCCAGAGAATCGATCATTTTCTTGTTTCATATTTCGACTATTGAGGTAAAACTGACAAGTAAGTTTTTATTATAATTTAGTCAAGCTCATTGGTAGTTACACTCTTTTGTGAAATATGTCGATAATCGTGTGGTTTATTTAATTATTATACTTAAATAAACTTAGGTATTAGCTAGACAGCCCTTCCGCAGAAATAACCAACTTGACTGTCAGGTGGACGCATAGCGCATAGTGGTACACTGGTAGTAAAATTAGCCTATATATTGTCTGCCATACGCCACAAAACTTTAAATAAACGGAAAGTAGTTTTTCATATATCACTACTATTGCTGTGGGGTTTTTCTTCAATAAATTTTACACAGCTTGTCAAGCTACTCTTTTTCTTTTTAGCGATGAAATTGTCCTTGATTGTTAGGTAAGAAAAAAGTGTCTAGACAACAAAGCTAGAAAAATGCTAGACAGGTAACTAATTGTTAGACAGGGCCCACCGAGAACTTTATTAGCATGTGTATAGCAAGCTTAGAGATTTCCCTTATTTTGCCAATTTACTAGAAAAAGTATTAATACTCTACAACTCAAGGCACGAGTCTGATCTCTCGGTTGCGGTTTTTTCTTCGTTTTTTAATGTACAAATTACCTTTCACTACACTTACGACCCATCAAGTCATGGAGGCGAACATATTTATTTTCTCTAGTTTTAATTAAGTATCTTAGAGAAAAATTGTAAGTGATAATAACTTGTCAGTTAAAAATAGAATGAATACGCTATTTCTTGGGACGTCTTTGTTAAAATTTGTCGTTTTCATATAATGGCCGCTATCTTGTTTTTTTCTTGTTTTAATTTTGGCTCGGAAAACCATACCAGCTACAAATGCAAACGTTAACATAAAACTTTGAAATTCTTAACAAGTAGCATGCAGTTTGTTATGTTTTTAACGTCTTTAGTAAATTACCAGCTTTATACATTTTTTTGCTCTCACGCTGAGAAATATTTACGGGTCATCCATGTGGGACTCTTTTCTGGAAAATCTTTTCAACTGAAGACTGAACAAAGGAATAAATAAAGTTCCCAAATTCATTTATGCTAATAGTGTTGAACGATCTAAGAGGCAGCAATCCTCTTGTATTAGGGCCGAAATCATGCCATCTTTATAACAAAAATAGTTAAAAAACCTTACCGGTAAAGATTGGTTTCTATATAAGAAAAAGTATCGGAAGAAAGATAATTTCGACCATCACTGCTATAGTATTAATCGTTGCAGTGATAATACTGACGACTCGTAGCGATGGTTACACAACGATCGCTGGGATACACTGGAATTCCATGTCGAGGATCGTAGTTTAGTTTTCTGTATTAACGAACAATTAGATTACTCGCCCTCCATTTCTATGAGTGGATAGTTCACTCGGCATAAAGAATTGACATTTCTTAAATTTTCTTCAACTAACTGTTTTCAATTGTTTTTGTACATCGTATTTAACTTTACGCTTAAGAAAAATCACGCAGACTGAATTGCCGTTTGGAATTTCCAGTTTTGTACGCGCTCATCAGTTTCTTTAACATTCTCTAGCTTTTAAAGTCACGAAACGTAAGCGCCTTCAGTTTAGTCTTCTCGGGAATTTAATTACCATTTGTATTTAAATGTTCTTTCCTAACTTCGCAAAACAAGAAAACGTCCGCGCTATTTTACAGACGGCCTCCAGCCACTGCATTGTAATGGCTGATAGTATACGAGTAGTTCAGCCAATCAGATTGCAGCATTTGCACTAGTATACCAGTAGAATTCTACTGATAATTAATAGTTGCAGGGATGCCGCCGCAGTTTTCATATCGAGACCAGCTTTTACTATTGTTTCACTTCTTCACCTTTTGTAAATCTCAATTTTGATTTGAAATACAGTTGATGAAAATGTTTGTAACATCTTTGCGTGAAATGTGTTACAATTATTTTCTTCAGGCGTATTTGTGAGTAACAAAAATCACCCCCCCGGGTCTACTTGCACTAATGTATGGAAACTTCAATAATCTTTATCAAAGTTCTCTATGAGCAAACCGGGTGGATTTCGCGGTGAATGATCCTTTATATCACCTAACCTTAGCGATATATGGAGTTTTTCTTTACTAGAAAAAAAAAAACACGCTCGAACAATCGATCTTCAGACATAGAAGCGAACTTTCCGGCAAGAATTTTGACACATACTTAAACTGAGTTATTTGAAAATAGAATAAACAAACAGACAAAAAAGCAACAACAACAAAACCAGTTTCAAGCTGCTATTAACACTTCCCCTGATAGATAAATGAACTACACGTTTTAACAATCATTTAATTTGAGTTACTTCAATCAACAGTTAAATTTTTAGCAAAACACATGCAGTAACGAAACACTTTGTCCTAGAGATACAAAAAGATACATGAGCCCGTAAAATAGTGAAGGTGCTAAAAAAGTTAACAGGTGATCGACCCATCCCTAACTTGCATAATGTGATCCTCAACTACACTCATCAACTTGATTATGCAATTCACGAGTTAAAAATGACACACCCGTCTTCAATTCTCACATTCCTGCGTGTTATGAAATCCGTTGGATTCTTTCCGATGATACTAAGTTCATTTTCTTTACCTAAATTGTCATGTAATAATAGTGATGCTGCTTGTAAAATTCACGGTTTTTATATAAAATTCACGGTTTTATATACTTTGTTTTAATTTTTTTCATCCGTCAAGAACTCCTGAACCTACCTACCTACACAGCCCTGACCTACCAGTCGCGTTTCAGTGGCAATCAGCCCATTTTTGAGTTGACCTAAGCCTGTATAAGAAAGCGAGGTCTGGTGCGTAACAGGTGCAGGTGAATAAAATCTCATCTTCAAATTCCATCTTTTCCTTTCATTGAAAGATGGGCCCCAAGACTCTCTTTGAAAAAGAGGCTTAATGTAATTCAGAAATGGTCTTTTTTTGCCTTGCATGACAGAATTCGTTGTGAATCAACAATACACAGTGATAATATACCATACAGCTGACTATACGGTGACGGTTTAACACTAACAACAATTTCTAGCCCTATTTGCATGACCACAAATATGTTGCATATAGTGTTGCAATAGCCTTTGCAAACTAAACCTAAAACAGTAATGATTATCACTGAACATATAGCAGGGTTATGGTATAGTAATCAAGTTACATCTGTTGATTCAAAAGAAGAATATTGCGCAGATCAAAGCAAGATGAAAAGAATTCCAATTTAATTAGTTCAGAGTTATTTCATGTGTTTTGACTTTCTCATGATCAGTAACAACAGTGATGAGGTCAGTAGGCCATGCCCATGGTCATGTGACTTATGCTATGTGTTAAAGCTCGCAAGCATGTTACTTTCACGGAATCTTTTTCATTGATTTAATTTTTTTTAAATCAGAATTTGGGAAAATTTTGAAATATAAAAATTACAAAAAAGCACGAGTTTACTAAAAGAATGCATAGCCACGTTTCCAACGTTGGTTTAATCCGTGACTCGTCGAAAGAATGAAAAAAGAAAAACCGTGCCCCGATTAGCGCGTGTACAGTTCACATTACCAGCGACACGGAGCACCCGAAAGCCAGCGCTTGTTTTTCTGTTTTTCGCCTCTTTTGTTTTTGCTTGTACTAAATTACACCTTTTGCCCTTCATTACCAGGAAATAAATATTAGTTAGTGTCAAAAAACAGTCATTACAATGAATGTGTAATCATTGTAGAGAAATAAACAAACGTTTTAATTTTAGCGTGATCAATAAGGAGTTTTACATAGAGAAAAACATTCATTAAGGCCCATGTATAGGTTCAATGTAATGGAAATAACAAACTTTTAAGAGAATAAACAAACATTTGCACCAACTTAATGTTCATGAACGAGAAAAAATTTCATTAACAACAAAGGTACAGTGCACATGTAATATGTATTTAATACTGTAATGAAACAACCTTGTTCTTCATCCCTCAATATGCTCTCCGTTTAGACATCGTGGTATGTAGGTTTGCATAAACCTAAACCACTGAGCACATTTTGCAACTGTTATTGTGTTCGTATTTCTTCTCCCTACTCTCAAAAGAATTTGTTGACGGTACTCTCCCAGAGGAATCCCCTACCGTCTTGCCTCTTCCCGATCATTTAGTTGTTGCTGTACTGCGGTTCACCCCTAACATGTCTGCCACCAAAAGGTAGTCTTCGCGAGGATCTTCAAACGCCCTCACTATCCTTTCACGATGCTCGTTTGGGATACGGTTACGTCGCACTCGGCGCTCCATTCCTGCTTCACGAGTTTGTACAGTTTCGGGTCCTATATAAACGTCCTTTGAAATCCAGTGGGAAATCGGAGAGAAAAATGCTCAACAAAAGCTCTTTTGTTATTGAGTTTTTTTTTTCCCGCAATCGAACATTAACCCTATGGAAATGAATTTTCATTCGCACTAAAAAATGTTGTTTTCGATAAAACACTATTTAAATTGGCGTTAATGAATCTTCTTCTCGATGCAAAAAGCCTTAATGAGTATTGCACAAATTGAAATGTTTGGTTTCTTAGCTAAACTGATTATACATTAATTTTATTGACCACAGGTTTTGCGCTAATGAACATTTATTCCCTGCTAATGAAAGGGAAAAGGTGTATTTAGCATAATGTGAAACACAAAGAAATAACATCTAAAATGTAACCGAAATTGGCAAGTTTTTTAATTGTTCAAATTTTCAGCTATCAGGCTGACTCAAGTAACCGGAAGTCAACCTAGGTCCCAGGGTCTCTCATCTTCCTTTCCCCTGAGGCGAGAAGAAAGGAGAGACCCAGCTACCCTGGTTTGACCGGAAGTAAAATTTCACCTCCTCAGCAACGCGCGAGACCGCACGTATGAATCAGTTAATTAGCCGGCCTTTAAAATTCGGAATTTTTTCTAAAAGTCATAGCACAGAATGCAATCAAAACAAAGCAAGATTCATCTTCAATTTAATTGAATCCAAAAATAGGTCAGTCTGTTAACCCTTGAAATTCGACCATATATCTAGCTATTTTAATCCTTAGGTTGTGATTGCGTATCCCTAATTTCTCTAGTTCTTTGCGTTGGCTTAGCTTGCTGTCACGTATAAATAAGAGTAGGGTGCTAATCTTGCCTTGAAAAATTCTAGTTTATTGAAGTTTTGCATGGTATGTTGAAATCGCATTTATGTCTTTCTGAAATGTATGTCCATCCATTCATATTTGTTCATTTACTTCAATTTTAGGGTTATGAAATGGAAAGAATCGTCTGCATTGGGTTTATAATAATTATTTCATTCGCGCAGAAGGTTTTCACGACAAACAGATCATTTGCTTGCGGTAAGTTTGTACATAGCATGAACCTAATGATCCTGTCAGTTTTTTGCTTGAATCATTATTCAGGAGTCTTCGTTCCAGGGGTCTTTAGGGCGTCGCCACTTGATAGGACAATATTTTTTCAAACAGCGGTTTAGCTTGGGTTTAGCCTAACCTGACAGCTCTGCAGTAAGAGTCGATTGGTTTAATATTATACCATGTGCTCCCTACCTCTCCTCATATCCCCTGAGCGCTTTAAAACTAATTTGGACTCAGGATAATTTCACTTATTACTCTTCAGTACGATTATTCCAAGCCGTAAATGTCATTTATTCCTTAAAAGACAGGAATGAAGCGTGTAGCATTATACTCGTCTGGACTCTTTCCAATTTTAATATGCTGTGTCTCATAATTATCCCATTGTCACTTGGGAGCTAGATCCTAAAGACATAACTGAATAACTTCAAGACATTACAGTGAATGTAGGTAATTCGGCTACCTATGACTTTTTGACAAACAATGGTGGTATGGACACGCTTGGAGCAAAGACGTGCCCTGCAATCGCTTATTCTTTTTAAATTAGAAGGCCCAAATTATATCTCTCAGTTTTTACACCTCGATCAACTAAATATAATTTACGAGGCAGTGGGTTAAATGTTGCGCAGCCTCCATATAACAGCCCTGCATACACGAGTCCTATTTGTACATGATTGGCCACATATGGAATCGCTTAACAGATGTCGCCAAATCCTCGACCACTTTAGCACAATTTCGCGCTCACCTGAATAGAGTTAAATTCACAGGGTGCCTGTATATGAACTGTATATAATTTTATCTATGTGTGCATTTTTATTCTCGTTTGAATGGTGTCGAGTTTTCAGTGTGTCAGTATCTAAACTTATTTTCCAACTCAGATTCAGTTTTAATATTAGGACTATCTTCCTTCAGGAATATTTTATATTTTATTCTGAATTTATCTCCGCGAATGTAGTAATTCTAAGTAGTAATGTTAATTGTAAATAGTATTGTAATAGTCGCGCGTTATTGTCATGAGCCCTCGGTTCGGGAGATTGGGCAACCACACCCTACTTTTACGACTCTAAATAAAGTTACGTATTACATATTCTCCTTTGTCTTGTTGTTTGATGCTATGCAGGCTTGTTAATGGACATTCAGATGAGTACGACGTCATAAATGCTGTCGCCAGCAGCACGACAAGTTTGAGCAATGTCTCACTTGTGTTAAAAGAATTCAACGTATCGGATCACTCGACCTTATTTGATATAGGTAAGATATTTAAAAGACGTAATTTAACATAAAAGCAGCTCTCTTAAATATAGAAAATACTGGTTCACTGTCAGCTTTGTTATTCTATCTACTCGAGTATATCTTAGAACGCATTTTTTTACACAGGGCGCGTTCGTTTGGGATCAATCCGGAATAAGAATAATTGGAATAATGCGAGTAAGCGTTTGTTTGGGAGCTATTCTCATTCCAGAATACCTGGATTTCCATTCCGTCTATTCTGCTCCCAGGAGCAGAATAGCCGCAATATATTCCGGAATAAATTCCGGAATATATTCTTATTACGGGATATCCCAAACGAACGCGCCCATAGTTATTTTCAATAAGGAATGAATTGAGCTCTCTTTAGGCCTGTGAATAGACCAGCTGACGATGCAGACGATGCAGTTATACGCCGCTTGTCTGGCGTTATTGTGACTTCGAGCCAAAAAAATAAGATCATAGTATTCACTTAACATATCATATTATAGGTGTTCTCAACATGATAGCTGCCTGACGAGCCAGCCTAGCACATAAAGGGTAAAATGCATATCTTTCTGTCCTGTCCAATCAGAGAGACGAAGTTGCGTTGTGTCTAATAAATCTTATATTTGTAGAATTGATGCATTGTCGAGAATTAATAAATACTAATCTTGAAAACATAAAATCATTATTTCAGCATCAGCTTTACTTGATCAAAACACCATTGTCCTCATTGAGGGAAGCAACACAAAAATGTCCGCCTGCGCACTCTCTTCAGTGACCGGCATACCTCTTATCCTTCTTCATGGAGACAGTAGGTCCTTTGATCAGTGTGAGAAAGCGATTCAGATGTCAGCGGGATACAAAGAATACGCCCATGCTACACTTGCCATACTGAACACATTTGGATGGAATAAAATTGCACTTGTGTATGACGGTAAGGTTTCTTTAGCAATATTTCAACTGCAAACTTTTCAAAGTTGAAAGCAGATATTGCTGTTGGTTTTATTTGTTTGTTTTGCTTTTCAGAAAGTCGGTGGCACGAAGCTGGGAATTTTTTGCCATATCCCGGAGTTCAGAGATGACGGTGAATTTTGTTCAGCTTTCTGAACAGGATGAAGATGAAGACTTCTCTGTACCAATACTGAGGGCATTGGACCAAATAAAAAACTTTGAAGTTGACATTATTCTTCTTTATATTGAAAAACAAAAAATTGAACTTATGTTACAACAGGTACTTATTATCTTTATCTCATTAATAGAGTGTGTGTCCGTGACGTCATTAAATTCTTAACACCAAAACCAGAGCCACTCAAGTTTTATCCTCATCAAGTGCTAAATCTATATCTGTTTACATCCTTCTAGCTCAATAGTGTCTTTCGTTTGGAAACCAGCGCATTTTTGAATTTCGAAGTTATGATGGGGCGTGACATAAAGCTAAGGCCTAGGGCAAACGTCGAATCCAACTCGAATATAATTCATCGAACCTATTTATTTTGAAATAGGCGCATGAATGATGCGATGTTTGCTGCAATTAAATTCGACTCAAATTAATCGATTCGACTCTAGCATAGGTTCGAGTTGCCAACTCGGATAATGCGACAGCGGCTCGGCGTGCCGGCAAACGTCGCTCCAAACACGCGCCGAACTCAATTCATAAATCATGCAAATTACAAAATAATTTATTTAAATGTGATAGACTGGGCAAATGCCACAAAAATACATACTCCCCCATCTGCCAAACACTATTTCCCCCCCTGACGAGCATGCGCAGTGCGAAGACAATGTCTCGACCGGAAAGAGCAAGATTTAGAAAGGCATTGAAGACATCGCACTTGAGCTCGAGCAGGATGGAAATGTGCTGTTCGTGTTTTATGAACACAAAATACGAGTGCTTGAAGTGCAAAATACCAATTTGTAACCAGTGTTCTGTTTGCTAACAAAAGCACGGTCAAACATGCCACTCGGAGTAGTAGCTGTCGTCTTTGATACACTGATCTCAGAGCTGTATGCAATGCCCTTCTTCTCTGCCTATTTTTTGCAATTAATTGCCAAAGTAAGGCGTCGCGAGCACTATGTTCCGGCATCTCGCTTACAACTACTAGCATTAATTAGCAGCGCTTCGGGTGAATAGCACGGGGGCGCGTGCTTATTCCTGTGTTTTAATTAAGCCAACTGGTGAAATAGGTGCGACGTTTGCTACCAAGCTGAAATGAAGTCGACTCTTTGTCGCGCCTATTTAAATGTATTCGACGCGACTTTAGATTCGACGTTTGCCCAAAAATATACACTTATCTCGTGTTTTTGAGTTACTTTTGAAGTTTAAGCGTAAGGAACAGTGCTTGTGTAAATACTTTTTGGCTCGGCTCAGATAACCAGTTGACTAGATAGCCAAAGTAAGTTACAGATGTTTACAGTATTTACCGCGGCCGCCATATTGGAGGACCAAGGAGGTCCTCCAACATGGCGACTGTATACCAGGCTCTATGATTATGCGCGGAACACTTTGACGAATATCTCAACTTTGGAACATCGCACACACCTTAAACTGGAAAAACTGTCTTTTTTATTCATCGTCTATAATGTCACAATTTCTTGACTTTAACCGTGACTGCATGGGTTTGTTTTTATTATTTATTGCCTGACAATGCACACACTCTATTGTTATTTTTCCCTCTCTTTTTGACTATCGATTGCAAAAAGTTTGTGAGGAGTTTCTTAGGAATTTGAAGTCAGAATTCAGCACCATCAGCAACAAAACCATGCAGATTTTTGACCAGTAACAGTATATTGTGCCCCACAGAGTCTTTTCCCAGCTCAGCTCATAACAAGTTAAATTTACTAGGCAGTCAGTAACTGGACTTAATTTGAATATTCAGTACTAAGCAAACCGTGAAAGGTAGCTGCCCACACTGCCTTTAAATGCTGTTCGATTGAAGAAACTATATATTAGTAGCATTACACGATTGGGTAAACATTTAAAGAATGATAGAAGTGTTAATTTGGTAGCGACAAGTGTTCCAAGAAAATTCCGTTATGTTCTGTAGAACATTTTGGAACAGTCAATGGACAAAAAAGTTACAGTGCTTTTAACTTTTGTTGTTCATTTTGTCACAGAAACCTTGTCAACACAGAGACGCGTACAAGTGGATTATTCAGGAAGAGGTTTTGAAAAAGAGCCGTCCTTTTTACACAACACTTTAATATGTTGGTTGCATTCTGATTGGTCAAATACACCAGAGCTCAGGGGATGTCAACTTTGTTGAAGTCCCCCGTTACCGGAGGACACTTTACGCTTTTGCTACTGCGGGTGGACGATTTACACTGACCAGTAACTGAACTGAGTGGAGTGCAATTTGGTCTGAAAATCATACACTTAATTTCAAAACGTGAACGTGGCGAAACTCGAGTTCGATTTGAAATTACAAGTATGATATCAGACCAAAATTGCAGGACATGAAGTTCACTTGCCACTTAATTACATGTACATCCATGTTGAATCGCCTTGGTTGGCACCAATATTCTATTGATGCATGCGCAATACATGGTTTGTTAAAAGAGCAGGAAAAGATGCAATTCAATGCACAAAAGACTGTGGCTTGTGAATAAATTGCTTTAGTTTTCCTCTAATTTGATTTTAGCATTGAAATCTAATTGGTTGTTTTTTTTTCATTGTTCCATTTTCATTGGCTGGGAAAAAGAGGCGATTTAGAGCACATAATCGCACTGCTGAGAGCCAATCAGATTGCGAGGATTACCAGTGATTGGATATGCCTTTAATATGAATAAAAACGATGCAAGAATGGTGTTCCATTAGCGAAGAGCTAATTTCAACCCTTGATAATCAGGTTTTAGTTCGTGGAATACATCCCTGCAACCTTTTAGTTAATAGAGACCTTAAGCACCACGACGGGAGCCGACGACGACGGCATACCGGAAGCAAATTTTCTGCTACGGTCATGCGCAGAAACTGAAATAATCTGATTGCAATCCGCCGTCGTCCGCACGTTGACGACGCCACATTCACTGTTTTGACGTAGTGTCGACAACGTCGTAGTTCATTGCAAAGTTTTTAGTCCTTTGCTTTGATTTATCGTTTTTTTCTTACGACACATAAAGAAATACCTTTCTGGTGTTTGCTGTTAAAGTTTTTTGAGGAGAAATTCTACAATGAACATTCCTGAGCCAGCACAAGCCGCTAGTCGGTAAATTCACAGAAAACCGCAAGCTCGAAGAAATCCAGTCGGTAAGGTCTATTACATTGTAACTTCTGTACTTAAGTTTTCACTGATCCAGTCTACAGTCAAACTAAGTGAAGCGTACCCCTCAAGATTGCACTAATGAACTGATTTTTTGAAACTTGAACCCGCTAGTCGTCTCAAGAATGCAATAATGAATTGATTATTCGAATATTGAACTCGCTCGTTCGATCCAAGAATACGGCTAACGGGTTCCGTTTGCGAAAAATCAATTCACTATTGCATTCTAGAAAAGACTAGTAGGTTTGAAACCTACTAGTCGCAACAGTGAATTGATTTTTCGAAAACGGAACCCCATTAGCCGTATTCTTGGATCGAGCGAGCGAGTTCAATATTCGAATAATCAATTCATTATTGCATTCTTGAAACGACTAGCGGGTTCAAGTTTCAAATAATCAGTTCATTCATTCAATCTTGAGGGGTACGCTTCACTTAGTTTGACTGTAATATGCGGTGTCGGAGATCAGGAGTGCCTCAGCAACAGAAGTCACAGAACGAAGAGCATTTTTCTCGACTCGAAATTCAGCTTTACAGTGTACAGGATCCATGGTTTCAAGGTCAAATTCTTCGTAGTGTTTATATATAAGGGAAGCTAGGGTTCTTTGAAACGTTTTTCTTCAATAAAAGGACGAATTCTTCATCGTCTATTGTTTCCTCGTTTTCAAGGTATTTTCGAAGTGGTATCTTTTCTGAAAACTGGCGGGATTAAGTTGCCGTCGCAGTGTTGCTTAACATGCTTAGGCGAGTGAAAGGCGACGCCGGTCTCGCCTCAGCCTTTACGCGGATGTGCCGTCCCCGTCGCCACCTCCCGTCGCGGTGCTTAAGGTCTCTAATATGTGTTGGAGCCCAACCTAGTTAAGGGAACATATCCTTGTGAATATGATAACGCTTTTCTAATCAAGTGTTTGAATTTGAACTTCCCAGGTACCCTTGAAATTAAGCTGTTACCAGAATGTGGTATTATCATTGAAGCTTCCGTATGTTCAGAGCTCGGCTACTGATGAGCTAGAACGTAATCATAACAAAACCACCAAGGTACATTTCATATATGATTACAATCAATATCGTGTACTTGATTTGCTGCCATATTATAGATATAATCTTTGTGACGCCCGGCCGGTAGCGACGCCCCTTTGAATAGCCTATCATCCTCGATCGCATGGATTACATTGCATCTAAATTTGCATTGCTTACTTAGGAACTGCTTGCACTTGCTTACGATTCAGTCCAAGTTATTAATCAGGCGGTAAATACAGATCCTTGCCTGTCGATTAACGGATCTCTCATCAGTTCAGAAGATACAGAAGCAATGTTGACCTGCTTGAAAAAGGTAATACTACTTAATGCGTTTACACAATAACCTGTGTACAAATTAAAGCGTACTGTGATTGGTTCAATTTGAGAAAATGTTGTAAGAATCTTGTTTTCCAGTTAGCAGCTATTTTAACCCTTTACCTTTGAATTTATATTGAATAGATTAGTCTGGATGGTTTAACAGGACCTGTCAATTTCAATGACTATGGGCAGCGTAGAAGAACTCATCTGGAAATTCTGAATCTTCGAAACAATTCGTTCAAGAAAGTAAGTAAAATAATTCGTTACAGGTATTAAAATATGATCCACTGTGTGTGGGAGTAGCAACACTCATGGCCTATTTGGATAACTATTCCATCGAATTCTAATCTTGATAAACTCGTGGCCAGTCTCGAATCAAGTTACCGGCATGGTCATGTAATGTTTACTTTCTTGCTTTTGGCCCATGTTACTTACCACAGAATATTGAGGGTTACGTGAACTCGGCTTCTTATTTTTTTCCTGATCCACCATATAGAATGATTTTGGGTCCAGTTTCAATGCAAAACTGGTCCTCTCCAGTTCATAGTTGCAAACAGATTTCCCGAGGAAGCACGCGCGTTAACGTGGAATGCATCTGGTTACAAATGAATTCTCTTCCAGACTTTGGTTTCCTGCAAGGTGCTTTGCGATGCCTGTAAATTATAACAACCAGCTGAACATCCCTATTCCCATTAATAACATTCCACTCAGCCCTTATTCACGATAAAGCTTGATATTTGATCTTTAGATAGGTACATGGAATTCAACTAAAGGTGCCGTCTTGTTTGCAAGTGTCTTGCGCAACATGGATAATCCACTCTCCAAAGGAACTCTTGAAGGAAGAAAGCTTAGGGCTGTTGTAGCATTGGTAGGAACACACTAGAAATATCAAGTTAGACGTTAAACTTACTCAATTTAATGGACTTTTTCACTTTGTAACTACATACGAATATCATCCTTTGCCGGTAAACAACAGTGAAATTTAATCCACTAAAGAATCCAAGTCGCACTGGAAGGAAACTGTCTACTTTGTCAAAATCAGCTCCTTCAAATGAAAAATGTGCTACAACGGTTTTGCTGCAAGAAGGCAGGTAAATGAACCTGAGAAAAAAGAGCAAATCAACTAACCTACTAGCCAAACAAACAAACAAACAAACAAACAAACACACAAGCAAACGGTGAGGCCAAAGAGAATCAAGCCACAAGTGGAAATCCTGCGCTATAAAGTGTGATTTGTTCTGGTAATAGCATTGTAACCTATTTCATTATTGTCGTCGAACATCATTTCAACACTTCGCTATTATTGTCGTGAGGTAGCTAAACTTACCTTTTCTCTTTAGTAGCGAAGCAGGCAAATTTCAAGTTTTCCTCTGGGGTGACTTTGCCACGGATATAATGTGAATATCAAATACATTAGACAAAAATGCCATTGGTCGTTGCCAAGATGTTTTAATCTTGTTTGTAACAGACTTACTTTTTTTATCAAAAATTGGGTAATCTAGATTGTTTTCTTCTCGTGACCCCAAACAGGATGCACCTTTTGTTATGAAAGAGGAGAACGAAGATGGCAGCTCTTCATATGAAGGATATTGTATCGATCTGCTGAATGAACTGGCAAGAAATCTTAAGTTTACATATGAGATCTACGTTAGCCCCGATGGGATGTATGGTGCTCAAACGGATAATGGAACCTGGAATGGAATGGTTGGAGAAATTGTGAATGAGGTAGCATTCATTATTTAGCTTTTATTAACCGAGCAGGAGGTCTATATTTTCCCATACAGACCGCCTGAGCTCGGCTAATAAGATGTATATTACAATTCGTTTCATGCAACTGGTTTGTACTAGCTGACATTTTACTTGCGAACGGTGATAAGCTGAACTTAAATTCACCAAAGTTTGCTCGTTCTGTTTACTTTTTCATTCTCATCAAGCTTTTTGTGGCTACTGCTGCTTGGCAGCTGTAGCCATATTGCTATCATGTGCGTAAGTAAGTAGAGTGTCCAATTTTTGGATTGTGTTCGGAACTATTCGCTCTTCGTGACGGATAATCGAATAGAAATCGATTCGGTGTTCGGAATTAAAGAACACTCGAATTTCTGTGTTCTCTCGGTTTTGCTCGACTGGTAATCGAACCTAGCAAAAATTATATTTGAAATCGCTTGACACTCTTAAACAAAGATCTACAGTTTTTAGAAGGACTGGATGAGTTTTTCCGTTTAGATTCTAGAATAACTTCAGACTGCCGGTATGTGGTGTTTTAAAAACACTTTCCGCTGCGTCTATGCTAGACTGCTGGCAGTCTGTTTTTCTCTCGAAATTTCAGCAGGGATTATGAGGAGAGACTATTTAGCCTAAAGGAGCATGGGACGAGACATGGGCGCGGCACGCCTTCTTCCCTACTCGGCCATACTGCCATATCGCTCTTTGCGTTCGCGATGACTAAACACTCGTCTAAGCCCGGGCGTCTAAGTGACCCTTAGAGAAAAAAACCGGCTGCAGGCAGACTACGTCTATGCCAGCAGAAATTGTTCGGAGTTTGTTTACTGGTCGTGGCGATCGAAGTGAATTGTGCAGCCGTATCTGCCGTGTTGCGATCTTCAACCCTTTTCAAGAATTATAACTCCTCTGAAGAGCGAATAATCTCTTTCGAGAGAACCAAGACGAATTGTGATTAACTCCCTCGCGAAAACAACAGTGTAATAACAACGCGCCAAATTACATTGCACATAATTTGCATAAACTTTCAAGTTGTGTTTTTTTAAAATAACTTCCGAGAATTGGGGATTCCTATCGCAGTTTGCGAAGAAATAATCAAGCTCCATACTTTTATTGAATCAAGGCAGGAGTATTCTTAATTTTATAGGCGAAGATGCGGCAGTCTGTTTTGCTATTTATTTTGGCTTCACTCGTCTAGTTCGCGTCACGCAACGTGATTTTCTTAAGCAGTAAAACGCAGTTTTTTTCAAAAGAATTGGCGATTGCTAAGCCTGGTAGGTATATTTGAACTACTAGTGAAGTAAATTTGGCAGTACTATTGTCAATGCAGAATTTCCTTAGATCTTGGCAAGAACATTGGCTCGTCAATCATCTCGCACAATTACCCGCACAATCGAAGTTTTAATTTTCCTGCACAATTTTACTTCAAAATCACGGTGTTTTTTTTCTGCACCCTTCATCTAAAGCCAACTAACTCAGAGGTAAGATATTGAATTCAAACGACCGAAAGTCTTATCTATACAAATTTGGAGATCGGCATGTTTTTAATAAGCTACGAGTGCAAAAACGTTTCTATATTAGCTCGTTTTATGACCTCTTTTATTGCAATATGATTTGTTTTACTGCAGTGTTCTAAATAATAACAGCAGTAGCCACGTGCAGTCATTGACTGCCTATTTTTGGTATTTCTGCTAATATTTTTAGATGAAAATAGTCAATATTTCTGTATTTTAGTTTGCAACCGCCACCACAAAATGTAATCGGTGTAGACGCCGGTCTAGGTGGGAAAATCTAGACCGCGGTCATTCTCAATTTCAGCCAATCAAAATTTGTGAATTCTGTAGTTCCCAGTCCTTGTGACACACAGCCTGGCTCAATTTGCTGCTGAATTTACTTTATTGGTGAATCTGTAATAGTAACGGTATTATCACAATGTTGATGAACCAGAAGTACCTACTGATATAACTTACATGAAGGCTAAACCTATCTTAAGCTATTTTAACCTGCTGTCCAGGGCACTGTTAATCATTCAAAGTCCGACGGCTATTTATGGGGCCATAACAATAGCCAGATAAATTTTCTATAGCAGTTTAACCCGCAGTATTACTTCCAAAGCGTTTACAATGCGAATAGAAACTCTTCTTCGCTTCAAACAATTTTCAAGGTATTTTTTATACTTCTGTAGATAGCAGAGTTAATTGAGAAATTCCTAATTCTGTCACCGAAAATTGCCACGTCTTAGGCTGTTGTTTTGATTTGATTTGGAGACAATGGTCAGTCACAGAGGACACTAATTTTAAGCAAAAAAGATTACAGATTCTGACAAAAGGTGAAAAAGTGATCTTCCTTGTGGTGGATAATTCCCAATCTTCTTTAATGCAACTGTTTATTTCGTGCAATATTCCCTTGTTTTTGCTCACAGAAAATCATTACAATAATTGATAAAATTGAGAGAAATACTGGTAGAAGTGAGTAACTCCTATGTTTTCTTTTCAAAGCGTGCTGACATCATAGCTGCGGCACTCACTATCACTGAAAGTCGAGAGAAAGTTGTTGACTTCAGCGTGCCTTACATGTTCTACACGGAAGATATGTTACTGAAAAAAACATCTGCCAAAGAAAGTATTGATCTGTTGCAGTTCATGAATCCGTTCGACCCTCAAGTCTGGTTCGCTACTCTGGCAACCTTGATTGTAATTTCTGTTGCTGTATTTGTAATAAACTACTTCAGTCCTTATGGATACAAAGATGAAAGTGGCAAAGGAACATCGGAGGAGTTTACTTTTTTTAACAGTGTTTGGTTCTCATTGGCTTGTATGCTGCAACAGGGAGGTGATAACACACCAAGGAGTTTGTCAGGTAGAGGCAAATGAACTTCATTTGTTTTAAGGCCCGGGTCAAACACCGTATTTCACATGAGCCGAACCCAATTCGACCAATTAGGCTCATGTGAAGTTCGGCGTTTGACCTAATTAAGTCACAGAGCGGCTGAGGCGACTGGTTCCAACGCCGATCTTGACATGAGTTAAACCAAACGCAGTTGAGTGAGTTGATCCAAACTGTCATTAGGTTCGGCTCCTGTGACGTACGGCGTTTGACCCGGGCAGGTTTATTTCCTAATTCACACTGAAATTGAACACTTAGGGTGATAGTGATTGTTAAAGAGGCAGAAAACCTTTTCTTTTCACAACCAAAAGAGACGGTAAGTTAACCTGCCAAGTGGCCCATCAGGCCGGAGCTTATCCCAGTTTCAGTAGCATGTTTCGACTATTAGTATTTCTACTCCCCTGGATGGGATGCTGGTCCTTCGCAGGGTTAAACTCCAGCATTAAATTCACCAGTACCCATTTGTACACCTGGGTTGAGAGAGGCTCTGTGAGAGTAAAGTGTCTTGCCCAAGAACACAGCTCAATGTCCCCGGTCAAGGCTCGACACCGGAACAACCATGAGACCACCGCACTTCATGAAATTAACTAGTTTCCTGTTTCCACGCACACTTTATCAGAAGACACAAATAAAACCAAAGAAAACTTGCAAGTCCCGTCTCATTTGTTGAATCGGTTCCCCTTGGTCACAGAACATTATGAAAATACGCACAAAAACTTAGAGGAGAATGTGCTGAGGCTTGCAGGGGTATTTCGATCAGTGGAAACCTTACCTACGTGCATGTTTTGATAGCCATGCTCATCCAGACGAAGAACTTAGAGGATGTAACGGCTTTTCAATTTTTTATTGATTTTTGAAATCTAAAAATTCACGTAGAAAAATGAGGAATCATAGGGGTAATGTATTACACATAGTGGATGTCCATCTCAATTTAGCAATATATTTAAATTAAGTGATGCATGAATCTGTGAAAATTTGGTTGCCATAAATCAGGTGGATTTGGAGACCATTACCTTCACCAGCAGTATCCCAGCTCAAACAGGTTGAAGTAGTCTTGTAATTTTATATTCTTGGGTGTATGAAACTTCTGATAAAACAATAAACATTAACTTCCTTTAGGTCGTATTCTTGCTGGATGCTATTGGTTCTGTATTCTTATCTGGGTCTCAACTTACACTGCCAATCTAGCTGCTTTTTTCACGGTGAAGAATGCCGAGCATCCCATTAATAATCTTGACGACATTGTGAAGTCTTCTTACAAAGTAGCGGTACTTGACTCCTCAAGCACGTCCGAGTTCTTTGAGACAAGTCAGTTTGACACATACAAAAAGATTTGGCACAGAATTGAGTCGGGAAACACCCTCGCTAAAAATGTTGAGGAAGGTGTGAAGTGGGTACGAGAAAGAGAGGAGCACGTGTTTATCAGCGATGGGCCATTTCTCAGACTGATTGCTAACCAGCCACCCTGTGACGTCTCAGTAGGTAAGTGTAATTATCAGTACACAAAACAGTATACACTTGTGTCCTCAAGAAAATTTCGGGAAAGGACACAGACGAAACTTGCTCAGTTTTCAGTGATCTTTAAGTGTAAAAGTACCTTCAGAGGTTGAAGGTAAGAAAATGTTGTGAATTTACACCTTCATAATTGATGGTGAAGGAATGGATATACAATGTCATGACACTTAGTGTACGGTTATGTGTAACATTTAGTATACAAAGAAATTAGTGATCAAACGTATACTGTTCACTGACTCGGTCCTTATACATCGAAATCCTTATCCGCCAGTATATTGCTCCGTATACGTCACGTATACGGGTACCTTATACCCCCTAATATTTGTTATTTCATGCAGTGCTGTCTCACAACGTCTGGTTCTGTAATCACTGTTACTATTAAATAACCGTATGCTAAGTATTAGGACATCCTACATCCATTTTTTCACCAAGTATCGTAAATCTGTAAATTCACTTACATACAGCTACTCGGGTGGAGATATCTGACTCTACAAATTTACTGAAAGGCAATTTCTCTGCGCAATTTTGTCAGGACACAAGTGTTTACTGTTTTGGAGACTGTTTATTACACATAACCGTATACCAATACAAGTGTAAGGACACTAGTAGGATTAAAGGATGCTATCAAGGTGATTTGATGCAGTTTTAGTCAAAAGAGCCAGCTGAAATTAAAAACGAGTACCTTTGCTTGTACACAAACTGTTCAGCCTGGCACACCAGCGTTTTGAAATAAATAATGAAAAAATGGAGGTTAATTTGGGAGACGTATATTTTCTCATCTTGACGTCTTTAGCACTAAAAATCAAATCGCCAAGCATGAACAATTTTATTTCTTGAAGCGATAGATGGCGCTGACAAACTTTCAGGTAAACGTGCAATCTGATTTGCTACAAAAGGCCGTCACCGTAAGCTGGTCAATCAATGGATGTGGCATCAACTTTTCAAGTTTCTGTTGCAAAAGTATTGTTTGTATGAGCCTCTGCTAGTTAAAAACATTAAGACTGCTCGCTCTAGGCTGCTACTGTTGGCTTTGATAGAAATGTCGAGCTCAACTTCTAATTATTAACTAATTCGCTTTATTATAAGGCCAGCTCCGCAAACTGGTAAGATGAATCGAATCCGGCTCGGGACTACCCGTTGTATCAAGAAAGCAAACAATGTTGACATTTCTCTTCAGAAAATCAACTCTATGAAAATCCATGTCATTGAAATTAAATTCTTGAAGTTAAAGACTTCATCTGCTCCAGAGTAACGTTAGCGGAAATTAATTGGCTAACCTATTTGCAACTTAAAACCTCATTAGGTCTCATTGAACAAGAACAAAGTAAACAAACAAACAAACAAAACGCTAATAAATAGAAAAAAAAATAATTATGTACAAAATCAACAACCTTTATTTGATACTGCCAAACTCACTTCTGTAATGTTTTTGTTTTAGTGCCAGGCTTGAGCACAGCTAAAGGACTCTCATTCGCTTTCCAAACAAATGATCCGCACACTAACGAATTCAAATTAGCCATTTTAAGGCTTCATGAGAGCAACTTCCTCTCCAGCTTGGAACGGAAATGGTGGCAAGATACAAACAAATGTCCCAAAGAAGAAGAAACAAGTAAGTTTTTATATAATTTCAGTATGGGTTATATCATCTGGCTTATTTAAGAAAGGATGGGCTATTTAAACTTGTAATATCGTTTTCGCATAGGCTTGAAGTTTCAGTTCCTTTTGTGACCCAAAGGTAGGAAGTTAGAAGATATGGAATGCACGAGTTGTATAATCCCGTAATGAGGATTATACCAATAAGTCCAAGTACGCGTTTCTGATTGAGCCGAGTGGACTGATCTAGCACTTGAGCTGCCCTTCGATTTCTTGCATGTACCAACAAAGAGGGTGGGTAAAGTATGGCATGCCTGCTTCAGCAAAAGGTATTGATCACTATAGATGGATTGGTAGCTGTGAACAGATCTGAAAAAATAAAGATATTTTCACCAGTTTGCTTAACAAATACCTATCTTGGAGGGAATCTTCCATGTTACAGTTAAGCAGTGATTTTCATTTTCTTTAGCGATCCTTCCCCCTCAATAAGACTCTCTTCCAATGAGTTGGTCCGTCGCTTTAGATTTAGTTTTTCTTCATTACTCTTATCACTTTGTCGTCCAACATGTTTTTCTGCGTTTTTAACAAGTTGTGAACACCAAAGAGCATTCCTTTTGTCTTCTGTTGTATCCTCAACAGTCCACATATTTCCACTGCAACTAAAACAGCTTTCGGAATCTTCCATTAGTGGCTCAATAGAAATACGTGCGCTTCTCAGAACTCTTCTCTGTTCGGACTTCTCAGTAACCAATGACATTATCGATTCCCGCGGAGCCACGTCAGCCATATTTGATATTTTGTTTGTTCGAACAGGAATGTTAGAAGCTCAAAGCTAAAAACACATCCCGCAATGCTGCTTTGGTGACGTCAAAACCAAAATTGATAATTAACAATTAGTCCACGAGCGCGCGTTGAATATAAGATGGCAGATAGTCAGTGAGGCGCATAGCGCCGAGTTGGCTATAAGTAATGGTGTAATGCTAGACGAAGTCTTATTTCCAATTAATCATAGGAATTATAATTTCCGAGAAAAGAAGATTAGCCAAGTTAGGAAAGAAAGGAAAAAAAAAGAAGGCGTAAACTTTTTAATGTCGCCGCGTCTGAAATTGAGATTGGCTGAATTGAACTACAACTCTGACTGTGATTGGCTTATTGAACTGTTGGATAACAAACTGTCCGATACAAACTGTCCAATAGCAAACTGTACGATAACAACTTGGCAAGTGAATGAGTGGAAAATAGGCGTTTATTTTAAACCAATCACTATCAAGGAAATTGTAATTTTTATGATTACAATCTCATATCCAACAAGGCCGAATGGAAAAATTGTTTTATCAAAAACGGCCTCAAATTATAGTAAACTAAAATAAAATATATTAATTGAATTAAAACGCCCAATAGTATAATAGCCTCCATCTGGCGCGGAAATATGCTCGGATATTTGTCCGCGGAAATTATCTGTTCCGAGCGGCGAGAGAAGAAAGCCGTAAGCTTTGAGGAACACTTAATTATCCTTCAAATATACTCCCTTATACTTCCTGTTTTGGAAATTGAGGAATATCAGTCGGATATTCCCCTCTTTTAGCTGGGTTATATTCAGTCACGTGACGTGTTTAGATATCCAATGATCCAGTTCTTAAAAAAATAATAATTTAACGTTAGCGGAGATTATAAAACTGTGGCTATAGTTATACTTCTGGGAGACAAGAACAAAAAGATTTGTGAGATAAGTAACTTCTACATACATTTAAGTTTTCAAAATAGGGCAAGACAGTAATCATGAATTCGTGCTATCGTCATCCAGAAAGTCCTCAGTGTCTCACAAAAGACTGTATGGCTTTCTTTACCAAAAGGGTAGCCTGAAGCATGAGTATTTGTTAGATATGAAATATCAATTGAATCGTTTAGAAAAATAACTTCAGCGCTATGTTCAGGCAGAGGAGAGCAACATATACTAGTATTTGTTTAACTAAACTAATTTCTGATTTCAGCTGCGGGTAAACTTTCGCTGTTTTTTTTTCTCTTCCCCTTTCAGTTTAAATGATCTTTTTGCACGCCCAACACTTTTGTAATGGTCTGTCACTAACTTTCACTCAGGACCTCTGTTCAGTCTTATCCCGTTTTGAGCTCACTTTAGTTCTCGGAAGAATTCACTTCCTTCATCCCACAATTTGCAGTAGAGGTGGAAGAAGATAGTTTTCTAACTGTCTGCTCTCCACTTTTCTTTCAGCGCTGTCCCGAAAGCGTATCGGGATAATGAGTATGCTGGGAGTGTATATAGTACTGGTCGTGGGAATGTTGATTGCGTTCGTGACGCTGATTGCAGAGATCTACTGGAAAAGAAGAGCGAGGCAAATCTTGTTTGACAAAGTTCGAAAGCAAAGGTTTGTACATGTAGCCGTTTTACCCCTGTGTAATATCTAGCGCTATTCCATGCTTGTCATATGATTTAGAAAGTCACTTGTACGACTTCTTGCTGCACAACGACAGCGGATGTTAGCTAGAACTTAGAACTCGTGTTATATAATGTTGAAAATCCCTGACGACATTGCTTGTGCTAATTTGAATTATCATTTGCATATATTGCTAATTTAGGATTGTCGCTCTAACTGTACAATTCACTACTTGCACAATACCATAATGCACCTCTTTAATCCCCCCAAAATTTTGCATACTCATTGTTTGCAATTTCTCCTGGGACATGAACATGTCCCAGGAGTAAATCTAAAACAATGCCTATGCAAATTTTTGGAGGGTAAAAGAGGTGTATTATGGGATTTGTGCAAGTAGAGAATAAAGAGATTATATTAAACCGATCAATTTTCGTCTTCATGCCCTCACGTTTTTGTGTTTTACATCTCCACAGGATAAAGCTTCGAGCCTTTAAAATACGCCCAGTAACTGAGAAACAAACTGAGTAGTAGATTGCCACATGTAATTACCACACACATGGCTGTCGCACGTGTTGAAATACAATGAAACCTACTCCGCATTTTCTATTTATCTGAACACTACACAGCTGGGTTAACATTTTGATTCATTCCTAAAGCCAAATTTGTGAAAGGAATGAAGTCTAAATGTGAAGGAAAAACGAAAGAAGGAACAGAGAAGGAAAGAAGAAAAAAGGAAGAAAGTTCAAATATCAAAGGAGTCTGTCGACTGTCTGGTAGATGTCCTCTCCGTTCAGAACGTGCTCCCTTCGCGATTCTAGTATATCTAATTTTAAATTTCTTTTTCATGTGTAAACGCAGCAGCACCACCATGTGCAGCAAAATCACATGCAAAATATTACCAATTGACTGTGTAGTAGAATATCCGCTGTTTGTCTTCTTGAGGTATCTTTCGATGCCTGCTACAAGTGGAGATGATGACTCACAACAAGCATCTTAATTATTTGTCACATACAGGATAAAAACTTTTGTAAACATGTATTCAGTTCTTGTACTTGCTATTCTTTAAGTTGAAGCCCTGAATACATGTAGCTCCAAGTCTTGATTTGTTACTCGAACGGTATTCAGCCATTTCATTCAGAAAACTTGAAAGTGAGTGCTCACGTCAGACGTGTCGTAAACCGAAATAGAACATGCAAATAGATTAGCCCACAGGGAGCTCATAATCTTTAAAGGAATGTTTCCTGTTGTCATCTCTTACGCGAAACTGCCACCTACATATCATGCGTAGCGCTAAACTAGGCTTTTTCGCGCTGTGCAAAAAAATAAATTTATTTACTTATTTATAACTGAAAACATTGGACGTTTAAAGTGTAAAATTCCCAGAAGTGTTATTTTGGCGAGACTGTTTTGAGGTGGTCAATGATCAACTCTCCACTGGTCTTTATGTTGGTGTTCTCAGTGATGTTCATCAGCAAAGTAATCTTAATTTGCACGAATGCCCGGATAATTTAAATAACTTTACGCTAATTATTTTCGAGATCAACGGGGTTACGACAGCAATTTGAATTTTCAGCTGTCAAACATTACAAGGTTGAAGTCAAGTGGTTAAAGTAGTGCCGATTGTTTAAAATAATTAGAATGTCTAGAATGTACATGTAGTAAACCTGGATAATAAAGTTCACGTTTATGATTAAGTCTTATTATTTCTTGTTTTACGTCATGTCCAACCGAAACCAATCAAAGTTAGGGAAATGTTCGTGGTTCAGTCTATGTCCAAGCCTTTAGGCGGCCCAATCAAATGTATAGTTAATTTGGTTTTATCAACTGAGTTGATAATGTGAATTGGCCACTATAAAGAGATTCGAAAGCTGACGTTTCGAGCGCTAGCCCTTCGTCGGAGGGCTAGCGCTCGCAACGTCAGCTTTCGAATCTCTTTACGGCGGCCAATTCACATTATCAACTCAGTTAATAAAACCAAATTATCCTGTAATACTCCCACCGACGAAGCACAATAGTTTCTTTAGAAACTTACCCCCTTTAGTTGTATAGTTAGCCCGCGTAGCAGCCGTTTCCTTTCCTTTAGAGATCAATCAAGCGAGAAAAGGAGGAGCGCTTGGGGTGAGCACTGGGGAGAAGTAGGGAGGGAATGAGCGACAAGCGGGTGAGGGTGGGGAGGAATTTCCTCACCCCCTCCCCCTACTCCTTAATTTTTGCACTCTCTAGCAGTTTTCGCCCCTTCGCGAGCGTCTTAGACTGTTCACAGTCCCCTATTTTTTCCATGAGATCGTAGATGTCGATCGTTCAGTTCGACCGGGCCGCCATCTCGGTCTCTTGATGCGAGCGAAACTGGGGTCCTCCACCACCTCTACCCACGGATATTTTGCACTCTCCCCAGTTTCGCTCGCATTAAAGTGCACCTAACCCCCAATTTTTTTCTTTTCGCTACGAACATAACTTAGTGTTGTGGAGTAATTAGCCGCAAAAATTTTTCATTTGGTTTAAATCCTCGAATTTCTGTGTCCCCCTTGAAAACGAGTTTCGTATGGTCACGACCGTGTGCGCGTAAGAGTCTGGGGAGAGTTAAAGCCGTGACGTCACTTCGAGAACGAAGCTTCGGCTTCCCCAGTCGGGCTTTTACTCTGGTGTGAAACGGTGGAACCTTTTTGGGGGGGGGCAGCACAAGTTTTACGCTGGGGGCTCAAGAAGACGATTTCTGTTTTTATCACATATCTTCTACTGATCGGGATTCTGAAATGTGCTTTGACTCGAAGACTCCGACTTTTTTATATCGCATGACAGAGAATGACGACTCGCACTTGTAAACAAAGCAAGTGATAGTTAAATGATGACGGCCGTGACGATTTATATGCTGACAAACTCTCTGGCCAACGAGAATGGATAGACAAAATGAGGTGTGCTGCACAGAACTCAACGGCTCTGATGGACAGACTCGAAGGCCATGATCTGTAGAAGTCAAAGAGACTGTAGCGATGTGTGCTATATTTACTAAACTCGCGCATTCTGCAGATCGCTCATTAACATACTTTCGTATAAATAGAGTCAAGTCCGTTACTTTCTCAATTATTTTACTTTGACTTGTTCAACGTAGACCAAATGATTTCCCATGACACACTGTTTGTGTTGTCCTTTTCGGCGAGTGTGTGAAATTGTAGCGTCGCTCCCTTCAAACATATCTCAGCGAAGTTTTGTTGTTATTATTATATTCGAGTGAGTTTAGAAGGTTTCAAGACTCAAAGAAGTGATAGGTTCTTGGAAGATGTTGGTGCTGATGGTACCTTAAAGTGTGTTACTGAATATCCAGGAATTAAACCTGTATGGCTTCAGAAATGGAGTTTTAAGATTAGCAGTGGGCAAATACAAAACTATCTGTCGGCTGTGCCGACTGACTGCTGTTGTTTCTCAGATCAGATGCAACAACGGCTTCATGATTCGATGGACAGTTATTCCAAATTCGTCTCGCTTAAGTCACTGAGTCAGCAAAATCCCTTCCTCTCTCTGAAAATCCAGGCATCGAGCGAGATCATCTGGTTTGAAATACTCTGTGGAACAGATCACCGAACTCTTAGACGGCTATCACTTTGCACGAATCGAGCCATCACTTTGTACGTTTCTTCTCTTCAGGACATCTCTCCATAAAACGTATGGCATAAAGCGGAGTACCTCCTAAAGTTTGTTGTGTTGCTACATCACACTACAGCGCACCTGGCTAGCATTTTTTTCGAACAACTTTTCCAGCCCTTCCCACAGAAACGAGTTAATATGCGAATCTCAGAATCATCGTGTTCTCGATTTGACGTCACATCCGGCCCTCGACCCATTCTCCGTTAAACTCGGTCGTGGACCAAAATGGCGGCAATTTCACGTACTTTGACGAGTCATAGAAAATCAAAGATTTAACCAAATCGAAAAATTTTTGCGGCTAGTTACTCTACAAAATAAGCTTTATTGTGTTAGCGAAAAAAAGTTTTGGGGTTAGGTGCACTTTTAAGGGACCAAGATCCACATCTACGATCGCACGGAACAATAGGGGACTGTGAACAGTCTACGAGCGTTTGGTAAAGGAAAGGAACGGCTGCCTCGCAGGCTTATTTATAGTAACTTTGAATTGCACTATTTTTGGAACTACCTGTACATTATATTCCCTCACGATTTCTGTTATTCTTGCAATTACTATTATTATTTATTTATTTATCATCATCATCATTATTATTATTATTATCGATCACTTTTAAATTTATTTCTTATTTTTTTTTAAAATTGTTCAATAATTTAATGTTTTTTACCGTTTTACTATAAGTGAAATTATCATTATTATTGAGTATATTAAAGATGAAATAACAACAACATGATATTGAATTTATGGAGACCTCGGAAAAAAAAACCGAGTCCCAGATGGGATTTGAACCCACGACTCTCCGTGATCTAGTCGGATGCTCTAACCACTGAATCCACTAAATCCTTATACTCTTGGAAAATGTGCTAAAAACGTACTTCATAAACATGCATCACATTTCAAAAGGCATATTGCAAAATTGGAAAATGTTTGGAAATGTGATAACAACAAAATCAAGTGTTTTTAAATCATATTTGCTATTGAAAGTAAACTGCAGAATAAACCGAGACAAAATATTAAACGTTCAAGCGAATTTAAAAGTACTGATGTTTAAACAACCTTTAATGTAGCTCATCAATATTAGCATAATTAAAGGTTAAAGCCCACTGTGGGGGTAACCTAATAACACACCATGTTTTTAAACTTTTCTCGAGGCAAGATTTAAATCCAAACCATGGCAAGGTACACATTCTTAGAAAGCTTAAAGACCAAATATTATCAGGGAAAAAAAATGTAGACCCTAGAACTGTGTTGTAACCTGACAGAGGTAAATTAAATCCGCCACTTCCTGGGGAACACCAGGACTTACTTGAGAAAAGATGAGTCCTGCAAGATGCGACCAAAATGAATAAATTTTTCATTTTTTAAAAGAAGACAAATAGCTTACTGTTTTAAGCAGAGATTTTTGAAAAGTTTGAAACACCTGACATGGTGACCAGTTTAATTCTGATGAAGGAAATTGAGCATACGTTTTAATGCATAACTTCGACAAAATGGGAATGTTCTCTTTTCGAATTACAAAACCTGCTCAGAAAAACAAATCCTGAAAACTTCAGCTCAATTGAACAAAATCTTTTTAAAATATAATTTCTCAAAGGCAGAGATAAGTCGTTTTGAGGAAACGAGTTTTGAACTTACGGTGAAAGAAATTCTCAAAATAAGACTTCAATACCTACGATTCAAATTCCGTTAGAAAAAACAAAACTTCCAATTTTTTGTTACAGAGTTTAGGTTTATCCCCACTTTAAGATGTTCTAGGCGCCATGTTAAAAAAAGATAGTCTATTGCAAAATTATTTATGAACTAATGAGATAACTTTAGCCTTTCAGTTATATCTAACTTGAAATTTTAATGAATTAGCTCTGTGTAGTTTTTAATAGACTCCCTGCCAAACTACCAGTTCACAGAAAATGGAATACAGGAAATCAAATTTCAGATGAAAATGTTTATGATGTGCTTGGTATCAAGATTTAAACACCATTTCTCCAAGGCCTTTTGTTACAGATTTTCCTTTGATTTGAATTCATAAGATATTTTCTATACGGTAGATACTCCTGCTTATACTTTTCAAGTTAAGTGACTAAAATGTTTAGAACGTCGGACATATTTGTCATGGTTACAGTAGGTCCGACATGCTTGTTATGGTTACAGTAGGTCTGACATGTTTGTTATGCTTACAGTAGGTCCGACGTGTTTGTTATAGTTACAGTAGGTCTGACATGTTTGTTATAATTACAGCAGGTCCGACATGTTTGTTATGGTTACAGTAGGTCTGACATGTTTGTTATGGTTACAGTAGGTCTGACATGTTTGTTATAGTTACAGTAGGCCTGACATGCGTGTTTGTTATGGTTACAATAGGTCTGACATGTTTGTTATGGTCGCAGTAGATCGGACACGTTTGTTATGGTTACAGTAGGTATGACATGTTTGTTATGGTTATAGTAGGTCTGACATGTTTGTTATGGTTACAGTAGGTCTGACATGTCTGTTATGGTTATAGTAGGTCTGACATGTTTGTTATGGTTATAGTAGGTCTGACATTGTTTGTTATTGTTACAGTAGGT
>JAHPZR010029577.1:0-32500 GCA_019787425.1 Platygyra sinensis | reverse complement strand
CCACGTTCCATTTTCCGTTTCAGCGCCGTACAACCCGTCCGGAGAAGGGTAGATCTCATATGTAAACTTGAGATTTCTTGCCAGCTCATTCAGCAGACCGATACAATATCCGGTATATGTAATGCCGCCATCTTTTTGCCTTCTCTCCATTACAAATGGTGCGTCCTATTTATTTTGAAGCACCGTGTAAAGAAAACATCGATTGCTAATTATTGTTACTATCAAGCATCTTCTTTCTGTCTCTTCTGTTGTAGACAGTGAGTAGCGTGGCAGTGTGTGTTTCTTAACAAAATTTCGGCTGCTTCTTTGCGAAGAGGATGTAGATAAAGATTTGAAGTACTGCCGGCAGTATACTGAGGCAATACGATTATTCTCTGACAATTTCTATGGGTGTTAGTTCTCTGGCTGTGCCCTCGTCAACTAAGGCTGTATGAGTCGACAGGAATCTCACCCTGCTTGAGTTCATAATCGGCTACTTGTTACAATTTAAGTCAATTGACTGAAAACAATAACGAGACAGAGCTTTCATAAAACCTTTAGAACACTAGTACAAGGTTTAATCATGCAAAACAGCAATAGCAATATAAAATACCACTTCAGATCTTACCATTGTAACAACAGCCCTAAGTTTCCTTCCTTCGAGACTTCCTTTGGAATGTGGATCGTCCATGTTGCGTAAGACACTTCCAAGCAGGACGACACCTTTAGTTGAATTCCATGTACCTATCTAAAATAAGATGTAGACAGCCAGGAATAAATACATCTCATTAGAAGACCTTAAAGCATGAATCTGAGATAGCAGAATTAAACATCACATAATCAAGTATTTTCTGCATATTCTGCTACCCTCTACCGAAGAAACTACCTAGACCCATTTAATTAATTCAAAGTTACAAAAACAGTTAAGGGAATCGAACATCACTAAATCGCCTTTCGGTTTAAATCTAAAATGTGCTTTCAGGAAAGTTTTAATTATCTCTTCATGGTATAGTAAGAAGTCTACCACATCAGTCAAACCCAAATGACTGAATACCCAAAAAGATGTCTTGTCTTTACATTGTCAGTTACCTTTACCAGGGAATTGTTTCGAAGGTTCAAAATCTCCAGTTCAATTCCTTCTCGCTTTCCATACTTGTTGAAATGAATGGGGCCTGTTGAACCATTCAGATTAACCTATTTTTAGCAAGGAAACGGGCGATTGTTAATCAAAAACAAGAAAGAAAAAATAAACGACAAACACCAGCTACAACACAGGTCAGAAGAAAGAAAGTTAAAGAGATGAAATCCTTGGAATAGTATGTTGTATCCTTCCGGCCGATTTATGCACTTATGTCGTCCAGGATTGAACGCAAGTATTGTTTCACTAGTACTTCATATTTGACAGGGTTATTTAAAATTTTCATACTACTTCATACTTTGTAAGAATCTTAATGAAGAGGACCAGACTTTTAAATTTGAAAAACATGTTTCGGCAACTCCTGTGCCATCGTCAGTTTACGGATGGAATTACAATGATGAACAATATATAGCGGAAAAATTAGAATAACAATAGTATGATACAACAACTGATTACAAAGAAAGATTAAGATTTACATGAAACAATTGTTGATTTAGGGAGGGTTTCTCCCAGTGAATATGCACTGCCTCCTTGATTTTTAATTGTGTCCGTGTTGTTGCTTGATCTATTACAACAAAGCACTCGCTCGAACAAAGTGCCCGACACCCAGGTGAATCCTGTAAATGCTTGAAAATGTGAGAGGCCTTATCTATATTTAAGTGCTCGTTTATGCGTGTGCAAATGTGTCGGGAAGTCTCGCCGACATAGCAGGCACCGCAGCCTGCACACCTGAATCTATAAACAACGCATGATTTGAGCTCTTTAGGGATAAGGTCTTTCACGCTAAACAAAGAGCCGATTTTGAACAAAGAAAACACTAGCTTAATATTAAAGCTGTTGTCACAAAAACGCTGAATGGTTCTACGAATCCGTTTTTGTGCAATAGCAGAAAATTTACCCACGTAGGTAATTTGACATAGGAGCACTCTGGGCTGTTGTTGCCATTTTGCCTGTTAAACTGAAAAAACTTATTGATAGTGGAATTAATAGCCTTGTCAATAATGTGTGCTGGATAAGAATTTTTGAGTAAAAAATCCCTTATCTTAGTAGTTTCCTGATGGAATCCTAGCCAAGTACTATTAATCTTGTACGCTCTATCTATAAGAGTTCTAATTAAGCCTAACTTATAGGAGTATGATGTAAAGCTAGTGAAATTCATAAGGAGGCCGGTAAAGGTGGATTTGCGAAACACCGTGGTGAGAACAGGGACCTGATTGTTGTCAATGAGGACATCTAAAAAAGGCAGCCTATTTTCAGATTCCTTTTCCATGGTGAACCGTATATTTGTATGCCTGCTGTCAAGATAATGAAAAAAACTGCACCGCATCGTCTTCAGAGTGAAATAAACAAAAGGTGTCGTCGACGTACCGCCTGTAGAACAAAACCTCCGTAAGATCGAAATTTTGTAACCACTCCCTCTCATGATGACCCATAAAAAGATTAGCCAATACTGGTGCGAGGTGGGATCCCATAGCTACCCCATCAACTTGATCATAAAAAGAACCGTTGAAAGAAAAGTGAGATTGGGCTGTGGCTATGTGAAAAAGATCTTTAAGCTCCTTAGCTGAAAAAGTGGTATTGGTATACTGAGTGATGTAACTAACAGCTAAATCTATACTTTCCTCTAGAGGAATGTTCGTGAAAAGGCTTTCCACGTCAAACGACACCATGAACTTGTTGTGCATTGACAATTTTTGGATCTCATTGACGAAAGAGAACGAATCCTCAGCGCAGAACTCAGCGGGAATGAGGGTACGTGTCAATAAATTACACAGGTACTTGGCCAGATTATAATTGTAGGCCCCGATGGAAGAGACGATCGGCCGGAAGGGTGGGACCGCACCCTGCTGCCGTGGTTTATGCATCTTAGGGAGGCCGTAGATTCGAGCTGGGTTTGAGCCTTTGGGATAGATTCTGCTATAGTCATCACCCTCAAAGTGTCCCTTCTTATTCAGCGATGTATTTGTAGCGTTTGAGCAGATACACTATCTAGCGTCCAAGAAAATCAAGAACAAGAACTTATCTGGACAACTGGCATCAGAGCTCTCTCATCTCTGTCACTCGTATGTTTCTTCGTATCAACCATCACTCAGGAAGCATAAGGTGCTAATAAATTTACGCAAGAATAAGGATATTGTTCTCCTAAAACCCGACAAAGGAAATGGTGTGGTAATTCTGGACCGCAGGGACTATGATCTTGGAATCCAAAATATCATACAGGATCGCTCGAAATTTAAACCACTGTCACAAGACCCAACTTTACAGAGGGAAGGTAAACTGCAACGCCTACTAAGAAAGCTGAATAAGAAGGGACACTTTGAGGGTGATGACTATAGCAGAATCTATCCCAAAGGCTCAAACCCGGCACGAATCTACGGCCTCCCTAAGATGCATAAGCCACGGCAGCAGGGTGCGGTCCCACCCTTCCGGCCGATCGTCTCTTCCATCGGGGCCTACAATTATAATCTGGCCAAGTACCTATGTAATTTATTGACACCCCTCATTCCCGCTGAGTTCTGCGCTGAGGATTCGTTCTCTTTCGTCAGTGAGATCCAAAAATTGTCAATGCACAACAAGTTCATGGTGTCGTTTGACGTGGAAAGCCTTTTCACGAACATTCCTCTAGAGGAAAGTATAGATTTAGCTGTTAGTTACATCACTCAGTATACCAATACCACTTTTTCAGCTAAGGAGCTTAAAGATCTTTTTCACATAGCCACAGCCCAATCTCACTTTTCTTTCAACGGTTCTTTTTATGATCAAGTTGATGGGGTAGCTATGGGATCCCACCTCGCACCAGTATTGGCTAATCTTTTTATGGGTCATCATGAGAGGGAGTGGTTACAAAATTTCGATCTTACGGAGGTTTTGTTCTACAGGCGGTACGTCGACGACACCTTTTGTTTATTTCACTCTGAAGACGATGCGGTGCAGTTTTTTCATTATCTTGACAGCAGGCATACAAATATACGGTTCACCATGGAAAAGGAATCTGAAAATAGGCTGCCTTTTTTAGATGTCCTCATTGACAACAATCAGGTCCCTGTTCTCACCACGGTGTTTCGCAAATCCACCTTTACCGGCCTCCTTATGAATTTCACTAGCTTTACATCATACTCCTATAAGTTAGGCTTAATTAGAACTCTTATAGATAGAGCGTACAAGATTAATAGTACTTGGCTAGGATTCCATCAGGAAACTACTAAGATAAGGGATTTTTTACTCAAAAATTCTTATCCAGCACACATTATTGACAAGGCTATTAATTCCACTATCAATAAGTTTTTTCAGTTTAACAGGCAAAATGGCAACAACAGCCCAGAGTGCTCCTATGTCAAATTACCTACGTGGGTAAATTTTCTGCTATTGCACAAAAACGGATTCGTAGAACCATTCAGCGTTTTTGTGACAACAGCTTTAATATTAAGCTAGTGTTTTCTTTGTTCAAAATCGGCTCTTTGTTTAGCGTGAAAGACCTTATCCCTAAAGAGCTCAAATCATGCGTTGTTTATAGATTCAGGTGTGCAGGCTGCGGTGCCTGCTATGTCGGCGAGACTTCCCGACACATTTGCACACGCATAAACGAGCACTTAAGAGGCTGTCCGCCTAAGAATCGACCACTTAATTTGGATCAAAATTTCGATTTCCTTCAAAATTTCTCCACGAAACAAGGTTGATATAAGGTAAAAGAAAATACATTTCTTTGGTTTTCATTCTCGATAATAGTCGAGATTTTGAGGAGATAGTGATCGATACCCGAAACCCTCAAATTGGGCCCTTCACGAAGCCGAAATTAGCCATCTTTCGGATGCTTGCTACCGAGCGTATATTTAGCGTACGAAGATAAGAATTACACCACGATTAGATACATCACCGCACTTAAGAAGAATGGTAAAATCAAGCCAGAGTATGGAGAATTACTAAAATTGTAATCACTTAAACAGGATAATGTCAACGCCATTTTCAAGAAGCGGGCCAAGTGGCGTAGCGAAAAGCGAAATTTCTCAGAATTCTGACTTATTCGGAGAACCTCTTGTATTTTTCTGAAAAGTATTAAGATGGATCCCTGAAACTATGAAATAAAATTTATTGGCATTCTACTGTGTGAAGAGTTACGATCGTAATAAAATGACACAAATTCGCCATTTGGCGATCCAACGCTATGTGGAGCCACCTGAGCAAAGGATTGGTTTTAGCTTATATTTTCTGATTGTTGTAGCTCATATATCAGTTTAAATTGATACATATAGCATTAGAAATGAGCTGATAACACAATAATAGAATTCGATGTAAAACTTACCTATACAAGTCTGTAAATTATCCATTGAACGTGAAATCGATGTGTTTGAATAGCCGCAGGAACTCACGACTCGTACTGACTTTGCCGCCTGAAAACCCGCTGTAAAAGAAAACGAAAATGCCGAGACTTTCCTTGATTATACAGTCATCAATTCATTGATATTTTTCCCAAGTGCAAAGTTCTACCTCTGAAGAGAAATCAATCATTTTATCGAGCTTGGACTCATCAATCACGGTAAAGTCGGTGAAATATTACTTTGTTTTGATTTGTAACACCGCTGACCAATATTGCAGTCACTACACGAGCAATGAAAGGCGGATGGGATGGGTGTAAAGAGGGTCTCACAGTTATTTTTATAGTTTTTCTTATTTTTTCATCAGGCTAGTGTCGGTACACAAGCAGTAAACTTTTATCAGTCTCTGTAGTGTGACAGACATCATCAGTACATTGCTGCTTATATGTATAGGAAATCGTATGAACGCGAGTGCATTTCGTGATATATGGGCACGAGTGATGTTTTTCATGTTCTCAAAATTGCACGAGCCGCAGGCGAGTGCAATTTGAGAACTTGAAAAACATCACGAGTGACCATATATCACGAAATGCACGAGCGATCATACGATTTTTTATTTATTATATTCTCAACAAAATTATAAAAAAATCAAGAAAACGCGACCGTCACTCTTCTATGGAACATGTTTTATTTCAACCAATCAATTACAACCTAGTGACAGGTAAACAAAGGGTGAATTTTTAGGGAATAAACTTCAGAAACTTTATGAACTGAACAAGTTTTTATATCAAGAGCATGAAAAATCAGTTAAGAGATGGCAAATTTGTAATTGTTCCGTAATGAGTTACCTCGAACAGACAGTTAATGCTGATCTGAACTTTTGGATGAACCGCCTGTCCTTGAATGACCCTAAACGTGACTTGGCAGTTGTGGTAATTGTTTACCGTAAAAGCATGATGGCTGCTTGCTTGCTGGATCTGTTCGGTACTGGTTGGAAAAAAAAAACCACACTGAAAATCGTAGGAAACTGTTTGATGTTGTTGTCTGTGGAGTTCTGCTGATGTGTGATAGCTGCCGATGCTCCCTTTCAATTCCTTCATTGTAGTCGTTCGGCGACTTTTCATTTGCGTTGCCGATCACCTGAATAATAGACTGCCTCTAAACGTTTGCTGCCCTCAGTTGCTTTCCACTACATTGTGTGAGAAATAACTCCTGGACTGGAATCGCCGAGAGCTTTTGCTGTCTAAAGTATTTCTTCTTCTTTGCGGCTTGTCGATACACTTGCCGCGTTCGGCCTCTTCCCTTTTCCTTGCTGGCGAAGATGTGTTACTTTTCCCTCGAGCACTGACTTGGACTGATAAAACTCCCGGTCCCGTGTAACTGAGCACATGTAGTCACGTTCTTTTAAACGCCGGTCAAAGGCTGCCAGTGTGGACGTCAAACTCTCCGGTTCGTACTCTAATCCACCTTTGGTAAGTACGTCAGCATTTGTAACTTTTCATCGAGATCTTCGTGCTCATAAGCTTTCTCTTCCAGTTTAGGATTGAATTTTCTTTCATTTCCCCAGTTTTCCCAGACATTCAACCACGTTTGTGTTAATTTAGTAGTACTTTTGTTTTTTTGTCTTTAGTTTCAGCTGGTCAACAACTATTTCGTCGGACGAAGTAGACCGGCTTTCAGCCATTTTGGTTTTTGCTTTAGTTAAATTTCGCGCTTCCCCAATAGTTTCCATAGCAACTTCCGTATTGCACTCTATAACCTCCATTTGCACGCTATAATCTATTTATGCACTCGTTATTGACCAATCAAATACTTGAAATTTTGTTGAGTATATTATAAAGTTACTAACACAACGTAGTAAGCAACAGTGGCTTCTAACACAAGCTCCTCGAACTGAAATGCACATCTGCAAGTTCACTATAATAAGGTACCACCAGAAGCATAGGCATCTGGTAAACCTATAATTACATCGTCAATATGACTGAATTACAAGGAGAATTCTGCGAGCCTCCTGAGTGTTTAGATGAGTCTATGTAAACATAGAAAAGTGCTCTATGCTTTCATAAAATAATTCTAAAAAATTCACGCGAATCTGAAACTTTACATATTCTCATCTAAACACTCAGAAGGCTCGCAGAATTCTCGAAAGTTATACAAACTAGACTAAACCCATGACTACAGCTCAGGTTTGCATAACTGTCTCGAATTCACCCAACCCTCCTCGTGTTCAGACGAGGCTATGTATACACGAAAAAATTGCTCAGTTGCTTAAATAGAAGACAAACGGATGATTTGGATGACCAGGCGGAACTCGAGGACATACTTGGAGAGCAAGAAGAAAACAGTAGGCAACTACTTATAAACAGCATTAATTATTGAAAAGATTGGTCTTCGCCATCCAATTTGTTACGATGTTTACGACCTTTGCGAGTACTGCAAGAGCAGCAAACTGTCAAAGTTTAATGTTGTCATGTTGAAAGCCATCCTGAAAAACTTTGACATTTCATTTAAATCAAAGGATAGAAGAAAAGATTTGGTGGAACACTTGGCTGCTTTTGTGCAGAAATGTCCGTGTTTTGATGGGCCTGAATAACCGTTACGTCTTGATTCCTTGTAATTCAGTCATATTGACGATGTAATTATAGGTTTACCAGATGCCTACGCTTCTGGTGGTACCTTATTATAGCGAACTTGCAGATGTGCATTTCAGTTCGAGGAGCTTGTGTTAGAAGCCACTGTTGATTACTACGTTGTGTTAGTCTCTATATAGGCAGCAATGTACTGATGATGTCTGTCAGACGGCAGAGACTGTTAAAAGTTTACTGCTTGTGGACCGACGCAAGCCTGATGAAAAAATAAGAAAAACTATAAAAATAAATGTGAGACCCTCTTTACACCCATCGTATCCGCCTTTCATTGCTCGTGTAGTGACTGCAATATTGGTCAGCGGTGTTACAAATCAAAACAAAATAATATTTCACCGACTTTACCGTGATTGATGAGTCCAAGCTCGATAAAATGATTGATTTCTCTTCAGAGATAGAACTTTGCACTTGGGAAAAATATCAATGAATTGATGACTGTATAATCAAGGAAAGTCTCGGCATTTTCGTTTTCTTTTACGGCGGGTTTTCAGGCGGCAAAGTCAGTACGAGTCGTGAGTTCCTGCAGCTATTCAAACACATCGATTTCACGTTCAATGGATAATTTACAGACTTGTATAGGTAAGTTTTACATCGAATGCTATTATTGTGTTATCAGCTCATTTCTAATGCTATATGTATCAATTTAAACTGATATTTGAGCTACAACAATGAGAAAATATAAGCTAAAACCAATCCTTTGCTCAGGTGGCTCCACACAGCGTTGGATCGCCAAATGGCGAATTTGTGTCATTTTATTACGCTCGTAACTCTTCACACAGTAGAGTGCCAATAAATTTTATTTCATGGTTTCAGGGATCCATCTTAATACTTTTCAGAAAAATACAAGAGGTTCTCCGAATAAGTCAGAATTCTGAGAAATTTCGCTTTACGCTACGCCACTTGGCCCGCTTCTTGAAAATGGCGTTGACATTATCCTGTTTAAGTGATTACAATTTTAGTAATTCTCCATACTCTGGCTTGATTTTACCATTCTTCTTAAGTGCGGTGATGTATCTAATTGTGGTGTAATTCTTATCTTTGTACGCTAAATATACGCTCGGTAGCAAGCATCCGAAAGATGGCTAATTTCGGCTTCGTGAAGGGCCCAATTTGAGGGTTTCGGGTATCGATCACTATCTCCTCAAAATCTCGACTATTATCGAGAATAAAAACCAAAGAAATGTATTTTCTTTTACCTTATATCAACCTTGTTTCGTGGAGAAATTTTGAAGGAAATCGAAATTTTGATCCAAATTAAGTGGTCGATTCTTAGGCGGACAGCCTCTTAAATATAGATAAGGCCTCTCATATTTTCAAGCATTTACAGGATTCACCTGGGTGTCGGGCATTTTGTTCGAGCGAGTGCTTTGTTGTAATAGATCAAGCAACAACACGGACACAATTAAAAATCAAGGAGGCAGTGCATATTCACTGGGAGAAACCCTCCCTAAATCAACAATTGTTTCATGTAAATCTTAATCTTTCTTTGTAATCAGTTGTTGTATCATACTATTGTTATTCTAATTTTTCCGCTATATATTGTTCATCATTGTAATTCCATCTGGTCCTGTTCATTAAGATTCTTACAAAATTGCTGCTTTTACGTCCTTTTGATTACTTCATCTTTGACTGAATTTTTGTATGTTTTTATGTGACTTTTTACTAATGAGGACACTTTGTGATGCTTATCCTAAGGAATTTAAATCTCATCACCGCTCAATCCTGGACATATCTGGATTTATGCGTGTCACACAAAAAAATATGGATGAAAAACTTGCAGCAGAAGAAGAAGACTGTTTAAAGACTGTCAACATTGAGCTGCTGCAGTGATTCCTCGAATTGTTCTTTCAGAATTTGTCTTTTTAGTAAGACATAAGACAGAGTCTGCGTGAGGTACAAGTATGGTAAAGGTTTAGCAATATCAAATCCATGCGTTCAAACACTCTACCGCTTACCTTTCTCATGCAGGTTAACATGGCATTCGTATCTTTCGCAGTAATGGCAGACCCATTCATTGATGAACATGGTTCTATCTTTATTGCATGATTGATAACTTGGCATGCATCGAACACAATTGAAATGAGCTCCTATGGATGTAATGGTGTGCATTAATTTAGTTGCAACTTTTGTTTCATACCCTTGTGCACAGTATCAGTAAGGACCGCAAGATACAAAACTACCTTTTCTTTATCGATATATTGCTCCCCTGGTAGGAACCCTGAACGTCTTTTCCTTCAGTAGTATCATTTTTAAAGTATGCGTTATAACCGCTCTCTTGTCCTTCAATGGTCCTCTCGGCGCCTTGCAACTAGTCTGATCAACTAAACGCAGAATATGCGTGCTACACTCAGTCACTGTCTGAAGTCGTCAAGTTTACTAACATTTGACAGCCACATCAACAGATGTAATGAACGTACTTCACTGATGTCATTAGATTTATTTTCAGTTGCAACAGGAATCGAGCTGTGGATGCCTGGAAGCTTGAAAGCTAAAACAATGTTGTTCCAGTTGCAGCTCAACTTAAATGGTACCTGAAGTGGAAAGAGGTGAAAAATAAAATAATTGTTATATATAAAACATTTGAGATCAAATTGAACTTATTTTCATGTTCATGGTACGTTCTCATTTTTAACTGCTTATCCTGATCTTGCTTATTATTAACAGAGGAATGTCCCATGGTTGACTTGAACAGTTTAGAACTTGGCAGTGGAAGTGAGCCAAACATTAGAGTCTCATGTAAGGCGCGTCTCGTAACGATTAAGTTTGACATGTCACTATTCGATCGCAGGAAAAAAGAACACCGTCTGAAAGGCAATATGGTTAATTAAGCCATTGTTATACTCTAGAACATGATGTTGTTATACTTTAATCTAGTGTAAAATAAAATAAAATAAAATAAAATAAAATAAAAAAAGAGTCAATAACTTGAGCAATTATCATTCTCCTCATGCAAAATCACAATGTTTGTAAACTGATGTTCAAACCTTTCCCTGAATTATCCATTTGTAACCCTTCTTATGTTGACAAGGTTTCTGCAAAAACGTAAGAATATGATTACTTTCCAGCTCGCGGACAACTTTTAAAAGCGTTGCGGCAGATGTAATCAATGATGTATCTACACCTGAAACCAGGAGCAAATTGTCTAGACTGTTAGGTTTCAGTGAAAAAAATATTATCCTTACGTTACAGCATATATGAGCCACTTAAGGATCATTTAGATCAACGCATCGAATAGCATAATTCATCAGCTGTTGGATAACATATCTGACAGAGAACCATGATGCTGAGGTTCTTGATCTTGCAACAAAACTTTTAAGGGAATTTTAAGCCTAAAAAGGTGACAACTGGAAGGGGAACCGAATATCGTATGATCACCTAAGAGTTGCTTTTCACTGTAAAAGCTGCCCTACATAAAAGCGTTCGTGTTTGACATTTGCCGAAAGCTTACAATCAAACTTGTTTTGCCCAATTTTATTCTGGTCTATTGCATTTGAAAGTTACTTCTTTCTGGTTTTCATGTGGCTATTCAGTTCTCAAAAGTTATCATAAACTCACTATTTCTTAGTTCTGTGATCAAAACTTTTGCAGTGTTCAGTAATCATAAGTTTTCCTGCTTCCCAGAAAATGACAAGAGGAGTTCCTGAGCGCCGAAGTCGCATGAGCGAAGCTCCATACCTATGAAAATTTAGAAACCCTTCGAGCATATCAGTCCGTGAATACGTGCTACGCCACAAACGGAAATTTAAAAGCTTTCAGGGTCTTCTTTTCGTTCATAACATAGTCAATTACCTTTCTTGGTCTTAAAATGGAAAGAAAAAACACGAAAAAAAGGTAAGGTAAGGGTAATGATTAGAAGAAATTACGCGAAGTGCAAATAATTAACTGGAACACGCTGAATGCAAACTCTCAAAAATTTTAGACCTTTTTGTGCTTCTGAATGCATTTCTAGGCGTTATTTTGAATGTTAAAGCAATATTCACGGCGTTTCTTAACATTCCTTTCAATTGGTCAGCTTTAAAAGCAAGCGGCAAGATTTGCTGTTTTACACTCGCAGGTATTGATTTCGTATTGTGTATATGATGATTTTGATCTGCCGTTTATAAAATACTGTAATAGTTGTTAGTCAGTTTCTTTGGAGGTTAGTGTTTGGAGTAAATGATAAGTATTTTAAGGTTGCTCCATCAATCTATATATCAGTTTATGTTCTTTACAAGAAAACCTGTCTATTGCCAAAATCAACGTTTTGGATCAACAACCCGCATATATACAACAACAACAACAACAAAATTTTATTAAAATTAGAAATACAAGAAATTACATTAGTTTCCCCCCCCCCCGCAAATAGCTTATAAACTAATCGAGGCGGGGAGATCTGAAGATATATATATATCATATAATATATCATATTGTCAAAGTCCTTATCAGTTAAGGTGGCTCGATCGGACTTATCAGTTAAGGTGGCTCGATCGGATTGTTGAGTGACGATGATACCATTCAACTTTGAGCGACTAGAGCACCACCATTATCAATCCAACAGAAAATCAAACGTTAGTGGAGTACTAGAGAAAGATAAAAGTTTCAAATGGGGTACATTTCACCAAGATCTGAGTTACCATAGCAACGAAATGACGCCATGCCCCATTTTACATAAGACCGAATAACTTGCCACCAGACATAATTTCGGAAATACGACGTCGGGATCTCGGACTTGACATAGCTGCCTCAACGATGATAAAATTGTGAAAAAGTCTGTAAGAGCGTTTTCGAGAAAATTACGAGTGAATTTTTAAGGTTTCAAAATGCAACAAAAGTAAAGTTGCTTTAAATGTTATTGCAAACTATGTCCACAAGACTTGACTGAATGGCATTCTGGTCTTAAATGAATCTTCTAACATATAATTACCTCGAGTGAAAATCTCAGAGAAATCGCTCTATTTGATTTTCAGAAACATCGGCGTGAATATCAACTGGTGTAGGCCGTTATTTTGCATTCTATCAAAAAATGCCCCTAAAATTCTTAAATTGGGTGAGAATTAAAAACCATTCGATGAATTTTTCTTATACTTGGCCCTAAATAAGATTAATCCATATTTAATACCGGAGTTTCAAATAAATTGAAACACTTAAAGGCTGCTAATTTTCAGCGTCAACTCAGGAAAATATAGCGCTTATTTTCACCCATGTTGTTTGTTGTCTTCATTATAATTTTCTTTTGTCTCGAATTACCATGCTATTGTACATTTCTGTATATCATGAATTCATAACACGCGCAATGTTTCTGAAAATCAAATGGAGCGATTTCTCTGAGATTTTCACTCGAGGTAATTATATGTTAGAAGATTCACTTAAGACCAGAATGCCATTCAGTCAAGTCTTGTGGACATAATTTGCAATAACATTTAAAACAACTTTGCTTTTGTTGCATTTTGACACCTTAAAAATTCACTCGTAATTTTCTCGAAAACGCTCTTATAGATTTTTTACAATTTTACCATCGTTGAGGCAGCTATGTCAAGTCCGAGATCCCGACGTCGTATTTCCGAAATTATGTCTGGTGGCAAGTTATTCGGTCTTATGTAAAATGGGGCATGGCGTCATTTCGTTGCTATGGTAACTCAGATCTTGGTGAAATGTACCCCATTTGAAACTTTTATCTTTCTCTAGCACACCACTAACGTTTGATTTTCTGTTGGATTAATAATGGTGGTGCTCTAGTCGTTCAAAGTTGAACGGTATCGTCACTCAAAAATCCGATCGAGCCACCTTAAGAGGACCCCTGTACATGTATAAACTACGATTTGTTGCTACGTTGCGTGACGGCACCTGTGTCGGTTGTAGATATTTACATCAGCCTTTAAATTTCATGCTACCGTAAATTATATTCCCATGAATTGGTAATGTTTAAGCGTGAAAGATAATTTGTAAAATAATTTTTTTTACTACCATTATTCTAAGCCAGAAGCAAGAATATAAGCAAACATTTGCAATCGCGTGCTGTTTACCGTAAACAAAACTCCGTGCGACTGATTCGAATATTCCCTGATGAATTAAATTGGACAGTATTTTTTGCATTGCCGTTCCTTGGTTCAGGCTCGTTCTTATGGATCTTGCCTTCACAGTGTTTATCCACTGATTCCAAACAATATTTGACCGGATGAAGACTGAGCCATCTGTCACTGAAAGTACTGGAACTAATCAACAAATGCAATCTAGATGTAGAATTATATCGAGATGATGATGATGATGATGATGATGATGATGTAGAATTATATCGAAATATCCCAAGTGCATCAACGATTCCCTGCATTTGTTGTCTGTATCATAGACACAATGTATTTACTCGGTATCACATTTATTCTCTATCGCTTAAAATTATCAGCAGGAAATGCAATCTAATATAGTTGTCTCTACGGTTAACATCCCAAAGTCATGGGGATTCAAAGTTGTATTCGTGAACATATAAAATAAACTATAATCCCCGAGGCAGTCTTCAGATATTCGTTTTCGATACTAAGACTTGGTTGGACTACTACGAAAACTACAAGATGCGCGATAGCTTTTGCCCATACGACGTATGACGTCACTCAAAATGGCGCAGCAAATGCAGACGGTTGACGAAAAAATGTCAAAAAGGTCACCCTTGAAACCATAGGAGAAACCAGGCTCTTACTTCGTGTAGAAGACACAGCTGACGTACAACAATAGAAGACAAAAGGACAAAAGAACGAGGAAAACAATGGAGACAATAGGTTTGTTTAGCGGCGTTCTTTTGTTTAGTGTACTGTGTCTTCTACCCGAAGTAAGAGCCAGAAACCATTAGGAAGTGCGTTTTGCGAACGCAACTAATGAACCACTGAAACAAAATTGTAAAGAACATAATAATGCCATTAGATGTACCTTTTGTAGCATTAATTGAATAGTTTCCGTGCCAGTGTAAAGTAAAAGTACTTCGGCCTCAAGGTTTTCAATTTCTTCCATTGCCCTCAATACTGAAGATGTTGGGCTTTCATTGCCTTTATCAGAGAGCTGCACCAAATTCACCGTCATACTTGATCTCTGTGCTATGGTGTAAAAATAACCAGCTTCGTACAAACGAGACTCTGAAAAAAAATGTAATTCATAATGTTTCGAAATGCCTTAGTCAATTTTGGCGATCATACCTACGCCTGCAAACCACAATCAGCATTAAGAAATTCTATACTAGAGAAATTGCTTCTTTAAAAGTATTAAATAGCGGAGACATGAAAAAAACGTCTTTAACAACCTCAGTGTAAAACCTCACCGATAAATTCTTTGGTGTCTTAATCTTCCCTTGAATCCTTAAATCCTGAATCCTTAATCCTCCCGCAAATATCCATCAACACGAAGAGGTAAACGTTACGTACATGTTGTTTAAAAAAGAACTAAAAGGATATTGACTGATGAAAAATTGTTTAAAAGCTTCGTTTACCTTCGAATACAAGAGCTATGCTTTCCCAGTGAAATGTGTTCAGTATGTCAAGTGTGGCATGGGCGTAGTCTTTGTATCCCGCTGACATCTGAATCGCTTTATCGCATTGGACAGAGGGCTTACCGTCTCCATGGAGACGGATAAGAGGAATACCGGTCACTTCAGAGAGTACGCATGCGCTCGTTTGCATGTTGCTTCCCTCAATAAGAACAATGACGTTTTCATCAAGAAACATTGAAGCTGAAATAAAGATTAGATCAAAGCTTACATTCCTTACAGCATAACCAAATATTGTGTGGCAAAGTATGCAGCAAATTAGCAACATTTCCAATTTTCATATAATAACTATCATTTAGTTGTTGTTGTTTTTTTTTTAGATATATGATGACAGTTCATTCCCTACAATATAAAATGGCGGACAGTTTTAAAGATAGACTTATTAAAATGCGGATTATACGTAGCAAGAAAGATAATTTTGCAAATACATTAATATGATATATTACCTTGGTAATCTTAAATCAAAAATAGTCATACTTTGCACTTATCAAAGTTTCAGCCATCAGTGACTATCAACTGCAGTCATACGGTGCTGCGTGCTGTTCATTTTTGTAATGTGCATGTTCGACGCTACACTAACTACAATTACAAAACACGATTTACAAAAATATCTTGATGAAAAAAGAAAAAAAAATCCACGGATGCATTATCCGATGTTGCTGAAATTAACGCAACGGTTTAATGCGTGGAAAGAGGACAAATGTCTGTCTTATGCGATATCTTACCTTGATTATATAAGTTTCTTTTTTCTGACACGTTGAAGTTTTTCAAAGCTAATGAAGCATTGTTCAAACTGTGGATATTATTGACGAAGAAATTAATGGCATCAAACTCTGCTGGATATTCATTAACAACACCTGTGTGAAATAAAATAAACAAATAAATAAATAAATAAACATATAAATAAACAAACAAACAAATAAACAAATAATTAAGTAATTAAATAAATAAATTACATTAGTATAAGTTTACCGTAGTCTATTGTGAATCTGTGAATTTGATTGGCTATATTACCGTCGACTATCTGCTGATAGTCAACAGTTACGCATCAGTGCACATCGCGCGTCACGTTTGAACCTGAACTAACATAGTAAAACAGTTCTTTTCTACGCGTTAGTTGACAATTTTTTCTTTTTATGCAATGAAACTACGGTAAATTTATACTAAAACAATTAGACTGCTCGCCCTCGTTTTCTACGAGCGATAGAAAACTCGGGCTAGTAGTCTAACTGTTAATTAGTATATACCACACAAGTGAATAGTGATTTTCGCGCGCGCTGATTGGCTAGCTCGGAGGTGATTATCCAAGTACTATTCACCTCCGAGCAGCCGAAGGAAAAAAAAAGGCTTTTGTCAGCATATCATCACAAATAAAGTTACTCTTTGGGCCGCTAGTTATTCAGCTTGTATGGTATATACTAAAACAATTATTCACCTCAGTGTCGGTGAAAGTGGTGGATATTTACCTCCACTTCGGTGAATAATTGTTAAATATTTAGAGAGGACCAGTCGTATAGCAAGTTTTCGTGCGGGTTCTCTATCCTGGTCAAATTGTATTTTGGAATGTTGGTTTTTGGGGATGGAGGAAAACCTGAGAACCCGGAGAAAAACCCTCGAGCAAGGAAAGAGCCAACAACAAACTCAAACCACATTTTCACCAGGCTGGGATCGAAGCCAAGCCACACGGGATGGAGCCGAGCGCTCTCACCACTGTGCCATCTCTTAAACAAGACAACTCAGTCACACGTCATCGAGGGATTTTCTTATAAAATAAAGACAATAGAGACAAGAAACCAATCTATCAATCAGTTACCTACCCCAATTAAATATCTCGTTATTTGAGAAAACCTTGTGCACGAGTAAGATAATAATTATCGGCACGATGCACTCGGATCTTCCTACCATGTTATCTTCTAAAAGAAAGTGAACAGAAAAGAAATAAATAAATGGTCGATCAGGAAAAACAGACATGCACAAAGACTGCCAGACAGATAATTGTTATTAGTAAAATCCAACTAGTGGTCTCTTATCAATGCTGCGTTCTGATTGGTTGAGCTACTAGTAGGCTATTTGTTATAGCTATCTAGTAGCGAAAAGCGCCGGCTTTGAAAACCAAAACAATGGCGGCTGAATTGCTTTAACTAGCGAAAGATGTTTTTCTCGATAGTTTTTTGACCAACTAGTTGGATTTTACTAAAACAATTATTCCTCTCCCCCTCATGGCCTCTGAGTGAATAGCCCATTCGGCCTTCGGCCTCATGGGCTCTTTACTCAGAGCCCATTCGAGGAATAATTGTTAATTGTTGTACAGACAGAAAGACTAAGAAGGTCGGTCGTTTCGCGGGTACGCATGCAGCGTGCTGCAAACGCGTTTAAGAACACGACCATTCAATAGGGAGTATATTTTGTTTTAACTAACGGCCTACCACTCTGCAAGACACTAGCTTCATGGAACGTTTGTGAAAACGAGCATTGTGTGCTGCATGATGCTGTCAGGTCGCTGTTTAAATTGTTCTACATCACAGTCAGTACCTTACTTCCACGCGGTTTACTAAGGTACTCGAAGGAGAGTTGATTGCTCATATTTATTGTAAATAAAATTCTAAGTACACCAAGTGATACCCTTTAAATTGATAGTTGTGACCTGTTCCCGCACACATCCATTATAATTAGCACAATGGTTTACCCAGCTTAGAACCTTTTGTTTCAAATTCAGGTAATTAGTACACGGTGGCGCTGTTTTATAGTATTTCAGAGCTACTATAAGCACGAAAAGGAAGGAATCAGAGTGATTTGACATAAGAAATAAAACGAAAAGAAAGAAAAGTTCTTTGAATCACTATTTTTCTAAAGAAACGAAATATAACTACTAATAATAGGAGGAAGCATCCGTCACGTAAATACGTGGTTTTCAGGGAGGTCCTCCATAAAAAAAAATAAAAGTATTAAAATCTAAAATAAGAAATACAAATGTCACAAATCTAAAACTACTAAAGCTACGTATCGTCCTATCAACAATACTGCGTTCAGCTAAAATTATTTATCCATTAAGAACCTTGTAAGGTATTCAAAACCTTACAAGAAGAAGTTCTTAGAAAACAGTTCTAAGAAAGCACGCGCGCTGATTGGTTGAAAATCGTGTTTGTATAACTCGATGGAGACACAGAACTAGCGCGCGCTGTTGACGTAGTGATGGCGCGAGCAAAGAGAATTTACATTTTGATAATCAAAGTTAACAAGTTGTTTTCCTTTTTCTCGCCGTGGTGTTTTCTAAAAGAAATAGAAAACATGTACTTCGTGCTTGTATCGAGTTATACAAACACTGGTGAAAGTTTGGGAGAACTCGAAAAAGCTGTGGAAACACTCGCCTGCGGCTCGTGTTCCCACAGCATTTCTCGTTCTCCCAAACTTCCACTCGTGTTTGTATAACTCGATACAAACACGGAACATGTTTTCTATTTCTTAATTAAAAATTGCGCATGACATTGGTTTTCTTAAAAATACTGGGAGGGACACACTCTTAGTTATCAAATTGATTATGCCTGATGAACACTATACTTTCTAACTGCAGTTCAGTGTTCTTTGAGTCATGCTAAAAACTGATTATTAATAAATTGTTTACCTCCTTTATATCGGGGGATATAGCTGAAAAAAAGCTTTCCTTTCACAGCGTATCACCTGAATTATATCTGGATCGGCCATTTTTTAGTGACTGATTCTATTCACAGTTATGTTCAACCCGATGTGGCCCGTATGCAGAAGGAGAATGGAAATGGCAGGCTTCACAATTTTTGCAGCCTCAACCCCATTATTTTATGTTTATTATCCATTTTTATTAAAAAAAAAGCCCTTTTCACGGTTAGTTAATGTAATCCAACGTGGATGCGAGGTAATTTTGGGCTAAAACTGCGAAATAGCCCGAAATTGCCTCGCATACAAGTTAGATTTTATTGTAATGCAAATGAGGAAAGTTAACCGTGAAAAGGGCTATTCCACTAGTATACTAATTCAAATGTAAATTTAATTGGCTAAGCCACTGCTCACTATCATCCGGGCACTATCAGCCATTTGTGTGCAGTGGCTTGGTGTGGTCGCGAAAAACCGCAACTTTTCCTCGCACGCGTTTCTCCAAGTTTTGAAACAACATTTAGGAACAGATGGAAATCAAATTCCTGAGAAGACTAAAAGGAGCATGTACGGTTTCTTAAATTAAATAACCTCGAATTTTTTGAATAAAGTCGCGACACAACTGCGTACACAACTGCAAATGCCAAATTGACAATTCAGTCCGCTCTAATTCTCTAAAGCGCGAAGTTTAATACTAAGACCAGGAATAATTTCAATCGTTATTTGAAGCAAATTTCAGTTAGAATTGTACTAAAACAATTACATTATTCGCTTAAAATATTTGATTCGGCGTTCAGCCTCATCAATTACCACCTCATAGAAATCGAGGGCGAATAATCTCAATGTTAATTAACATTCATCGACAGCCTACAACACTTATGAAAATAAATTAAAGGTGGCAAGCAAGCCTTTTAAAAGGTCAATATGTAACAATAATCTTTTTCTTCGAAATAGAAATAAAGATAGTGGTGCCCTTGAATTTCATGTATTTCAATTTTGCTCGGACTCTGTTTTAAATTAAAAGGGCCCGCTTGTAGGTTTCCCAAATAAGCCTTTCTGCTCTCAGTAATTAATCGTTATTGGCAATTATGGACTTCACATGAGCTTTTTAGAATTAGGTGCTTTCTTAGTATCGCAGGTAGGGAATATGAAGATCAATGTAGCAAAGAGTTCCAGTAACGAGATAAAAATTAATATCAATAGATTTTCTGCACAGATAATAACAATGATAATACAGATCCTACAAAGTTAATCTAAGTACATGTCAAATTGCAGTTAACTAAGTTTTACTCGCACTTACAAGCCTGAGAACTGCGTGAAGTATGAAGGATATTCCTTGAGAGTGTAGTTTGAAGACCTTTCGTGCAAGTAATATTTTTGTAGTAAACTTAACACCTGCCAGGATCTAGTTATCATAAGATAAGTTGCATGTGGGTCTTTTGAGAATAGGAAACCACCTAGTGAGTATTTACAACTTGCCACAAATTCTAACCTTTAATATACATAGTTTTCAACAACATTATATTATGAAGTTAGGTTGTAGTTTAGGTTTATATTTAGCACATACGACAACAATCTCACTCTAATTACCTAATGAAAAATATCTTTTTTTGTGAGAACACATTACGTTTTATCAGACTTTCAGATTGTTTCAGTAAGATATTGTTATATCAGTAAGAGTGCGGCGCTGTGCTAGCAAATTAGGCACAGTGAAATATAAAATATATTCTGAAGGTCTTTTTGCATTGTAATGATAACTGATTCAAAACAGTTTTATGTTCTCACCGTCGATATTATTTCAGATCGTCTCCTATGGAATCGTCTCCTGCGTTCTCATTGGAGTACCCTAGGCGATAGACAATTTTGTGCGAAAAACGCGAGGAATTTATTTAATTTTTAAAATTGCAATGTTCCAGACGTTTTGTTTCTAGAAACCAATTGTACTTTTACCACGTTATTTAGAAGGAGATCCTAAATTTACATGATAAAAGTTGTAAACCTGCCATCGACCAGACATTGGCGTGTGAACTTAGTTTAATGACAGTCAAATTTCATTATCAAATTGGTCACAAGCGTTTTTTCATATCACTTAACAAATTGAGAAAAAGATGATTTGCACTCCCCTTTGAGGTCTGTTACTCTCGTAAAGCCTTTACTATTGAATTAATTAAGTGGTTAAGCAGCAGCAGCATGTGGTATCGCTTTTCAAAAAATTGCTAACATATTCCATGACAACAAAGAATTGACAGCAGGTAAAGTTATGTGACATACAGTATCCCATGATAGCCCATGCAATATGCTTGCTTGTAGCTTCTCCTAGACATTCAGGCCTGAGGAAGGACTCTTTATATTGGATACAGATGAGCTGACAGGTGAAGGTTGGTAATGTAAATTATGTCACATCTACGTCTTTCATGGCAGTGTGAGAGCATACTCTATTTTTCAACATATTACAGTCTTATACAGATTCACTAATTGCCTTCGATGAAATGGTTATCAATTTTGTGCTGTTTCAGTTTAAATACAAGAACTATTTGTACATTCTTTACATTCTTTATAGCGGGACTTTCCCATCCGTCATATATTTGAATTCCTGGTGTAAAGGACTCCTCTGTAGAGTAAGGTTGTAGATATTTGTAAAGATAACTCACTAATTGACAAAAAAATACTGCCGATCAAATCTGATTATCATGATAGAAACGAAATATTTGATATTGATATCAGCAAGAAAATATTTGATAACCATTGTAAACATTATATGCTTTTTGAGCGTAGGTTAAATTAATATTTCATTTTATTGCCAGGTATTCTATAAATATACTGAATAGCTCATAGCAGTATATATTCGAACTGGTTGTGCTGACAACAGTTTATTGGCTGCTGTTTACTAACATATCTTAGAGTTCTGTTTGATATGAGTTAAAGAAGGTACTGGAACTAATTTCCCCAAAGCTGCTGCAGTGTTTCGTTGTATTTAGGACCAGGTTGAGTTACGAGCTTGTTATGAGGCAATTGTTTATTAATTTAATGTTTCGTGGATATATCTTAAATCCTCCGAGTTTATCGCTCTACTTTGACCTTCTGTCGTTTACTTAGTTCTTCGAAATTGATGTTATCTTAAAATATGGGCTGAAAGTAGAACTGACGCTATGACTATGACCAAACGTCATTCAAGGATAGAGTCACATTGCCAGCTAAACAAAAAAAAAACTAGTAAACGAAGTCCATCCGACGAAAACATGTTAGCGAGGACGCTTTGGTACTTGTGGCATTGTTCATTCCAGCGCAAACAAAATGAAATGCAAATACCAAATTTAATCCAATTCTCCCGTTAAACCCTTTATTAGAAAATTTCTGCAATCTACATACGCTTTAAAAAGGTGTACCACCCTTAAACAGCTCTAAGTGTACTACAAAAATGGACCATGCTATCATAAAGGCCTAACAGTCACAATTCCAGGTCACAAGATTAATTTTAAGTAGTGCATCTTTAAAGCATTGTACATAACCTTGTCATCCTCAGTGAAGATATATAGTTAAAGTGCCCAAAGAAAAGACGCGCGCTGATTGGTTTAAAATCGTGTTTCTGTGTGATATTAGATCACGAGCTTGAGATTTCTAATTAACAATTAGACTTCAAGCCCGAGTTTTCTACGAGCAGATAGTCAACGAGGCGCAGCCGACTATCGCTCCTGGAAACGAGGGCGAGTATTCTAGTTGTTTTAGTATAAATTTACCGTAGTCTCATTGCATAAAAAGAAAAAAAAAAATCAAGTAACGCGTAGAAAAGAACTGTTTTGTTATGTTACATCAGGTTCAAACGTGGCGCGCGATATGTACTGATGCGTGTAGAAAAAGGATCACGTGTACAATCACGCGTGTAATTGTTTTCTATCAGCAGAAAGAAAACGATAATATAGCCAATCAAATTCACGGATTCACAATAGCCTACGGTAAATTTATACTAATTAACCAATAGAGTGTTTCTCTCGACGAACTGGCTGATGGTTGCCCCGCGGAAATATGCTAGTTTTAGAACATCACATTTTCAAGGGGCAACTATCAGACCGACTATCAACTATCAGACCAGCTATTTAAACAACAGAATGTTTCTGTCGAGGAGCTATCGGCTGATAGTTGCCCCGCAGAAATTTGATGTTCTTAAAACAAATAGTTGCCCCAGAAGCGGAAAAATATGCTAGTTTTAAGCACATCAAATTTCCAAGGGGCAACTATTAGACCGATAGCCCGAGACATAAACACTCTATTGTCTTTGTTGTTCACCACTAAATTTTCCCGTAGCGGTATGCTTCAAAACTAGAAAACGACAAGAATTTTATTTATCAAAATTTCAACCGCTATGTAGCGCTTAGGTGTTTCGTATTTTCCGTTGTATCCTCTTCATATGATATTACATCTGTACATGTATAAACAATTTTATAACGTCAACTGTTGACTTCAAAGAAGAAACCTTCTATAGAAGAAACTCAATTCTTAAAACCTCTGCACCCGCTTGACGTTTACTGTAGCCGTAGTTTTACCCCAGTTTTTTTAGCCCTATAAAACAAGTAGACTGACTCGCCCTCGTTTCTTTAGGAGTGATAGTCAACTGCGCCGTCGTTGACTCTCTGCTTGTAGAAACCTCGGGCTCGTAGAATAATGTGGTTAAATATACCCCGATTTTCAAAACTGCGGCGTGTCGCGTAAAAGAGTTGAAGGATAATAACCACCATAGTCTCCACGGGGGGCGAAAAATATGCTCGGATATTTTGTCCTTGGACATTTATCTGTTCACTCGAAGCTCACAGTTTCCTCGAGCTACGCTCTCGGAAAAACTGTTCGCTTCTCGGAACAGATAATGTCCAAGACAAAGATGCGACGCATATTTTCGCGCCAAATGGAGCACTATGTGGTTATATAGTCACCCCGTAGGGAATTCTATTGACAGATAATGGCCCGCGTGAGATGGGGTCTGGGGTACTTTCGAGATCAAGTTACCACGTGATCAATTTTGACCCAATGGACGACAAAAGGGAGAATTTAGTGGTGGACTTATAAACAAACGATCAAGGGACGGACCATTAGAAAAGTGATGGGGGGGGAGGGGAATTTTCAGCTTGCACGAATTTTTTTTTTCGCTCACGGTTTGTGCAGGAATTTTTTTTTCAGGTGAAACCCTCTGCGCGAATTTTTTTTTTGAGACAAATATTGCTTTTTGAAAAGGTCATAGACAGCCCAACACAAACTCCCATATGTGGTTTTACGGTAGTGGCACGTAAGCCTCTAAAGTTTTGTTCTGGCGAGTTTGTCTTTGAGCGATTTACCTTTTTGAAAAGTTAATAGACAGGCCAACACAAACTCTCCTATGTGGTTTTAGGGTAGCGGCACGTAAGCCTCTAAAGTTTTGTTCTGGCGAGTGTCTTTGAACGATTTACATTTTTGAAAAGTTAATAGACAGGCCAACACAGACTCTCATATGTGGTTTTACGATAGCGACAGGTAAACCTTAGCAGTTTTGCTCAGACGAGTATGTCCTAGAGCGTCCTAGAGCCTGCCAATGAAAACCACACTTTGTGGTTCCGTTAATGTTTGTTAAAAGTACCAGTGGCAGTGTTGCTGTTTATATTGTTGACTACATAGTTTATGTTGGTATAAGAGTTAAATTTTTAACGCTACCACTATATGTAAATGCACTTTTTCATTTTATTATAGAATCATTATTCAAGGCGATAAGACCGATACTCTAATTTTATTGTGGGCAGAAATAATTTTACAGCATATTTACAAAGATACCAAATTCTAGTATTTATATTTTTAGATATAAATTTTATATGTTGAAAAGTTAAATATCGAAACTGTTTATGGAATACACAGGGTACACTGTATGTTGCAGGTAGACTCGCTGCCAATGGTTCTTAATTTTTGTTAAAAGTACCGATGGCAGTGTTAATGTTGCTGTTTATGTGGTTAACACTTACTACTACGTGTGAATGACTTTTTCATTGTATTATAGAATTCTTATTCAAGGCACGGGCTCCTGTTCAAGGGGATAAGACTCATCCTCTAATTTTTATTCTGAGTATAACGAATTTTATAGCATATAATATTTACAAAGATACCAAATTCTAATATTAATTTATTACAAATTTTATTTTATTATTTCCATTATAATACAGTATACAGTGTATGTTGTAGCATAACGAGCCAGACGTTCTTTGCAACCAAAAACAGACCTTGGATTCCGTGGAGACATATAAAGGGGACTGGTTAGGAAGCCCGGCAAACATCAAAAGAGCAAACAAAGACGCCAAGATTCATGTTGGAAGGTCCACGACCCTGCAAAATCTTTTGTTTTGCCCTCATACACTATGCATGAATTACGTAACCAGCACGTTTCTATTGGTTGGTTCCTCATTTCGGAGTAAACAACTATTGTGTTTTGTGCAGGGTCAGAGCCCAAAAAGCGAACAAAAACATACAACAAAGAACTTTGACGAGTTTCATAACCTGATTCCCCTCTATTAACTATGGTGGAGATGAAGGACTTTTAGTTCTACATCTCCACGGGATACCAGTGGCTTGTAGCATTCCAGTGTAATCATATACCTGGCAGTGATCGTTTGTGTTCCACAAAACGCGTCATGCGTCCAGACACTCAGTTTATGTTATGCAGCCAGAAATTCTCAAAAATTATTGCAACGAGATTTTCAAAAACCTCTCAAGAGGTTACGCTCACGATTACTATGCGTGATAGAAATCACGAGCTCATAATCTTACTGTTTTCAAGTAATGCGAAGCGATCCTGGAAACTACACGACGGAAAAACCACTATCACGAGTTTGTTACATATCCAGAAGCACTCAGCAACTGTACTGCATGGACTTCACTGAGACTGGGTGGACCAGAACCCACCACAGCATGTTCCTATAATGCAACGCACGACGGAAAAAAACTTTGACGATTTTGTTACATATCCCAAAGCACTCAGCAACTGTATTGCATGGACTTCAGCATGGGTGAACCAGAAAGGTTATGTAACATGTTCCTATAATGTCACGCACGACGGAAAAATCACTATCACGATTTTGTTACATATCTCGCATTACTCGTGGACTTCAGCCTGGGTGAACCTGAAATGATATGTAACATGTTCCTATAATGTACGTCACGGACGTCGGAAAAATAACTTTGACGGTTTTGTTACATATCTTGAAGCACTAATCAGCAACTGTGTTGCATGGACTTCAGCCTGGGTGAACCAGAAAATATCCTCTAACCCTCGGCAACGTCAATTCTACGTGGACGTTTGCGTGGGCAAACAAGAGAGCATTTATAATATGTACCTATACGGATTTTCTATGTATCCGAAATAATTGTCTTTCAGAAAACTATTGTACGATGGACTCAGTATAGGGTCTAACTCGCAAATGAAAACAGCGATTTTTAGTACCTGTCTAGTCCCCATACTATCTAAAAGCATGACAATCCGTGTATATAACTTGGTACCTTCGTCTTGTTGTCTTGATTCGATGCTCTACGAGGTTGGTCACGGCCAGCGCTAGCTGAAGACACTTTTTGGTTCTCTCTGTCGTTCTCAGGTGATTGAATTCATGTACAAGCCAATCGCGGTTATCGGTTTTGTTCGGTTTTCAACAACTGTTTAACGGTTTGAGCGACAACAAATCCAAACGTATATCCAGGGGCAGCGTCTTTGTTGTTCTTCCCGCGAAAAGAAAACCAGCGCGCCTTCTTTAACTCCGCGAGGGAAATTCGACTGAAAACTGGATCAGTTTCGCACAAATGTGTCAGGAGAAACACCATATCTTCTAATTCGGGAGGCAAATCTCGTTTTGTGCCCGTTTTCAATCACCGATGACGGGTTCATTCGAAGTCGAAGTCTCTATTATGTGTAAGCGAACAATATTCCCGCGTTGTGAAAATTTATTATAAAAAAATAAATTATGCGGGCAGATCATATCTGAAAATTACAGGTTAATTATAGTACACAGTTTCTTTAATTGAAAGCAATTATCGCAAACCACAATAGAACCGCAAAATTCTTGCGATGACAGCAACCTAACAGATAAATGACGTCACGCCATAGCAACCGGACCTGGACCTTCCTTCTGCACGAATTTTTTTTCTTTACCTTCTTCTTTGCATGAATTTTTTTTCTTGACAATTTCCCTTGCATGAATTTTTTTTTGGTTTTTTCCCCACCCCCCCCATCACTTTTCTAATGGTCCGTCCCTTACTTACATTTAAACGACTTTTTTACTGTTACTCTAATTTGTATATGTATATAACTGTGTGGCAAATAAACATTCATTCATTCATTCATTCATTCATTCATTCAGTTTTGAACCCTTGGTAAGGGTGGGTCATGCAATTTTCAGCTACCCACAGGGGTGGGTCATCCTGTTTTTTTTTTATGGGAATTGGCACACATTTGACACAATCTACAACAAAGGTAACTCTTTTTGCACAAATAAAAGCAAGTGACCACACTCAAACACCAACCCACGATCTGGCATGTGCACAGCTACATAACTCAGGTAGTGGCAGCCATAGACAGCAAAGCACCCCTTTATTAAAGCCCCAACTCCACACAACACATGTGGGAGCTGTTGGCTGTGCGTAAAGAACTTGACAGACTGTGGGTTGGTGTTGGAGTGTGTCACTTCCTTTTATTGTAATATAAAATAAAATCTTTTCAGTTACAAAGGACAAAAACTTTTCAAGCCGGATTCGAAAAAAGAACACTTGGCTGGTGTACAAATAAGAGATGGTAACTTATGTATTGTAAAATCTGTACAAAAGCTAACGGATTAAGCAAAGGTTACCTCAGCAACGTGTTTCAAACATTTTATAAATTTACTCAAATGTCACATTTGCCATATTTTACAGCCCGCAACCTTGAGAAAATAATTTCAATTCAAGTCTGATCACTTTTCTTTTTCCTTTTTAACTGTAACCTTGGCTTTTGACTTATTATTATTTGGGTAAGATGCTCAAAAACCATTCCGCTTGCCTTCCCCATACCAATGTAGCTTACATAACATATAACGTTAAAGCCACCCCCAGCAACCCCACCAACTCCTCCCCGCCCCGTCTCGCTGCCTGACTACGTTGTATAACAAGCGTTGTTAAAGCGGGTTTGGAGTAAGGCTTTCATAAAAACGTTCTCTCACCTTCAGACTAAAAAGAATTCTGCGAGTGAAAGCCTCTGGTACCCACTCTCTGACAATAAGGAACTTTTATTTGCGCGGTAAAATCAGGAACAAATATTGTTACAACTTCCTTCACATTACTATTCTTGCCAGAATGTTATCCGTGGATGTGGCCTTTGGAGAGCACGTAGTTTAGTTTTTTCCACGATAACAGCGGTCAAAAAAAAAAAAATCTATTTTTGGATGGTTTTTATATTAATGGGCAGTGAGGTCAGCACTTTATAGCTGTTGTGTTAAAGCTGGTGGAGTAAAAAGCCCAGCCTTGGCACAAAATGACGAAGAAAAAGCCAAGATATTTCTTCCTTCGTCTTGACAAAACGTGCATGTTTCAAAATAATTTTGCAGAGCTATGGCGTATATTCAATGCCAGAAAAGTACAACAGAAAAACGATCAGTTTTAACAATTCGTTAACGCTTTTAGAGCAAAATTTGCTGAATCACACATGATATTATAAATTTCAATAGCTCTAATTTACAGTTTGAAATATTTATCAGTTTAGTTTTCAATCATTTGACTACAGTTCACTGCAATCGCGGCGCTTATTTACGTTGGCCAACATCACGCGAACGTCAGTTGTTTTTTAAATAAATTATGGGCGAAAAAGGAAACATGGAAATTCCAAAATAGATTGTACCATAGAATTCCGAAAATAACGACTCTCGAAGGTAATGTTAATTTTTTACCTTCCTATTGAATCCCGAAAGTAGCGGCGCTTTGACGAAGTCACCAAAAGAGAAACTCTGATCTCAAGCGCAATGCGGAGTGCAGATGGAGCAGCCTGACTGCATGGCAGAGCAACTTGAACAATTATCTGTTATGTTCATTTCGAACTTGACTGAATTTTTCGCGGAACTATGATTTATTAGCTGTCTTTCTCTAGCAGCAGAGTCAAATTGATATACTGTAGTGTAATCTATTGCATCGCGATATAACTAGCCTCCCACGCAGACGTTCTTAGGCTTGTCACGCGTTCCTCCCCACGAACGTCTGCTCAACGGACAGGCCACTTCCGTTCACTGGCGGTTAGCCTTTGTTTTAAAAGAACCAATCCTGTTCTGTTAATGTTGACATCTCTGTTGTTTGTCAGGCTGTTTGCCATGTGCTTATGCATTGTTTAGGCTCATTTATGTTGCACGATATTTGCTTTCGAGGGGCAAAATATGGAAAATAAGAATTTTTCCGTGAAATGTTGCTTACCTGCATTTAATATTGTGGCGCTGGGCCCGGTTGTTTCACTAGAACTATTTGTAAGTAGAGCGTATGTTGCTTCTTATCACGCAAATCGTATTTACCTACGTCCGGTTTTTTCTTCGGAGACGCCGTGCTTTACTTCGAGAAAGCTACACCTTTCTGTAGTGAGGTTTTTATGTTTCTTCCATCAATTTGGTTGAGCTTGTGTTTCTCGAGTTCGATGAATAGGTTTATTGCTCCTTTTGTCCCTTCTGGCACCACATAATTAAAATGTAGTTGTTTACGTGCGAATCAGTTCACTGTTTTGCGTGTTGTATATCCCATTGTTTGACTTAGCTCTGGCAAGACCGTACCGGTCCTCAATGTGGATCTTATCAGTTGCCGGTACTTCTAAAATAATATGTACGTCTGCAGTTGCTGGTGGAACTCGTATGTAAGTGAAAATTTTAAACATTTTGCGGCACAAATTTCTCGTGTTGAAGCGTTGGGTCAAAGTCGGTCAAAGTCCAGCTTGGCCCAGATTGGCAGAGAAGCTATGATTGGCTAACCGTCAACGAACGGATGTGACCGGTCTGTTGAGCAGACGTTCGTGGGGAGGAACGCGTGACAAGCCAAAGAACGTCTGCGTAGGAGGCTACGATATAAACGCGATACAATACTTTCGCCTTTCAGTAACGTTTAGGGAATTTGTTTATACAGTCCTACTTTGACTTGTTTACGAGGGTAGTTAGGAAAACACGTAAACGGCGCTTTAATTTCATGTGATACGCGTCTGAAACGAATGTTACCGTACAACGTTTTTTTTTACCATCCGAAAGTAATTAAGGTGGCTGAACACAGTTTTTGATACCTTTGTTTCATTTACCTTTTGCTATAAAACCCTAGATCCATTGGTCGCCAAAAATGGCAGCAAGCAAGCTAACGACACAAACTTCAACTTTCTGATAATTAAGCTGACGTTATGTGCCGTTTCCATGGCAACATGATTAAATATAAACAGGTGTTTAAAAATCGGTTTTGTTTAGGGACTGATCAAAAAGTATTTGGGGGGGGGGGGGGTGGGCCGGAGCAGAGAGGGGGTGGGTCATCAGTTTTTGAACCCTTGGTAAGGGGTGGGTCATGCAATTTTCAGCTACCCACAGGGGTGGGTCATCCTGTTTTTTTTTTTATGGGAATTGGCACACATTTGACACAATCTACAACAAAGGTAACTCTTTTTGCACAAATAAAAGCAAGTGACACACTCAAACACCAACCCACGATCTGGCATGTGCACAGCTACATAACTCAGGTAGTGGCAGCCATAGACAGCAAAGCACCCCTTTATTAAAGCCCCAACTCCACACAACACATATGGGAACTGTTGGCTATGCGTAAAGAACTTGACAGACTGTGGGTTGGTGTTGGAGTGTGTCACTTCCTTTTATTGTAATATAAAATAAAATCTTTTCAGTTACAAAGGACAAAAACTTTTCAAGCCGGATTCGAAAAAAGAACACTTGGCTGGTGTACAAATAAGAGATGGTAACTTATGTATTGTAAAATCTGTACAAAAGCTAACGGATTAAGCAAAGGTTACCTCAGCAACGTGTTTCAAACATTTTATAAATTTACTCAAATGTCACATTTGCCATATTTTACAGCCCGCAACCTTGAGAAAATAATTTCAATTCAAGTCTGATCACTTTTCTTTTCCTTTTTAACTGTAACCTTGGCTTTTGACTTATTATTATTTGGGTAAGATGCTCAAAAACCATTCCGCTTGCCTTCCCCATACCAATGTAGCTTACATAACATATAACGTTAAAGCCACCCCCAGCAACCCCACCAACTCCTCCCCCGCCCCGTCTCGCTGCCTGACTACGTTGTATAACAAGCGTTGTTAAAGCGGGTTTGGAGTAAGGCTTTCATAAAAACGTTCTCTCACCTTCAGACTAAAAAGAATTCTGCGAGTGAAAGCCTCTGGTACCCACTCTCTGACAATAAGGAACTTTTATTTGCGCGGTAAAATCAGGAACAAATATTGTTACAACTTCCTTCACATTACTATTCTTGCCAGAATGTTATCCGTGGATGTGGCCTTTGGAGAGCACGTAGTTTAGTTTTTTCCACGATAACAGCGGTCAAAAAAAAAAAAATCTATTTTTGGATGGTTTTTATATTAATGGGCAGTGAGGTCAGCACTTTATAGCTGTTGTGTTAAAGCTGGTGGAGTAAAAAGCCCAGCCTTGGCACAAAATGACGAAGAAAAAGCCAAGATATTTCTTCCTTCGTCTTGACAAAACGTGCATGTTTCAAAATAATTTTGCAGAGCTATGGCGTATATTCAATGCCAGAAAAGTACAACAGAAAAACGATCAGTTTTAACAATTCGTTAACGCTTTTAGAGCAAAATTTGCTGAATCACACATGATATTATAAATTTCAATAGCTCTAATTTACAGTTTGAAATATTTATCAGTTTAGTTTTCAATCATTTGACTACAGTTCACTGCAATCGCGGCGCTTATTTACGTTGGCCAACATCACGCGAACGTCAGTTGTTTTTAAATAAATTATGGGCGAAAAAGGAAACATGGAAATTCCAAAATAGATTGTACCATAGAATTCCGAAAATAACGACTCTCGAAGGTAATGTTAATTTTTTACCTTCCTATTGAATCCCGAAAGTAGCGGCGCTTTGACGAAGTCACCAAAAGAGAAACTCTGATCTCAAGCGCAATGCGGAGTGCAGATGGAGCAGCCTGACTGCATGGCAGAGCAACTTGAACAATTATCTGTTATGTTCATTTCGAACTTGACTGAATTTTTCGCGGAACTATGATTTATTAGTTGTCTTTCTCTAGCAGCAGAGTCAAATTGATATTGT